>VZQC01001894.1:174285-372339 GCA_009823505.1 Rhizomys pruinosus
AAAAAGACCAAAAAAAAAAAAAAAAAGAAAGTATCCTGCTGGTGTAACTTAGCCTTTCTGGATGCTTAACGACTGTACTTAATACCCATACTAATTTGACCAAGGGTCTTAAGGGATAACTTTGTTCCTTGCCCTCAGAGTTCAACTAAGTCCCAGGGGACTATACATGGGGCATCTCCTGAAATGTCCTGCAAATGTGAGTCACCAGGCTTCCTATGCAGGGAGGTCGTGGAGATTGACTAATGGGACTTCAGCCAGTGTCCAGTTTATAAAGAGGAAAAGTCTGGTCATGCATCAAAAAGGGAAGCCTGGTCTAGCAGGACATGACTTTGTCCTTAAGTGGATGGAACTGGTGAAAGCCAAAAGGAGCCAGGGGCTCCCTCCTCCCCCCAAAACCTGAGTTATTTGTGAGGAGCAGATCCTCAGCTGACCTGGAGAAAACAAAAACCTTGGTTAATCTGGTCTAACTGTGTGGTGTTAAACATCTAAAAAGAAAGTATAACAATAAATAAATAAATAAATAAATAAATAAATAAATAAATAAATAAATAAGTAAATAAATAGTAAGTCCTGAGAAATTGTACTTCAGGTACAAGTTTTAACTTGAGATCTTAGTAAAAAGACAAAATTAAAAAAAAAAAAAAGAAAAAAAGCATAGTTGTTTTGCCTGTCTTACTGGCAAGTGCAGCTACCCTGTAGCTGTCACTGCTTTTGCCATCCTTCAAAGTCATGAGACACAGCTTTTCAATATTCCAATGTGGACTGAAGTCTCATGTCTCTCCAAGAATCCTCCAAACCTCCAGTGCCAGATGGGGACTGCTAAGACATCCAACTTGTGGACTGAGCTACTACTGGAGTTTCCACCTCTTCAGAGTATAGACTATCATTGTTGGACTACCCAGGCTGTATCATAGAGAAGATCAAGACAAGACACAGTGCTTACTGAATCTCATTTGGTGACCATGGAAGGGAAAACCCCAGTGTGAAACACAAGGGCAGAACTGATGGTGGTTTGGGTTTGCCAAGGAGGAGACTTCAAACATGACATCTTTTAGCCTAATAAAGAAAAAAATCATAAGCTGAAGATGCTAAAACCTATAAATGTGGCATGTATATGTGCATATTTTGCAGTGATGCATTATTGGAAGGAATAACAGCAACAACAACATCAGCAAAAGAAAGACTGCATTAAAGAACTCACTGAAACAGTGAACTTCTGCTTGAAACGGTAGTAAACTTTTGCATTGAGAATTTTGAAAGAGACTAAGAAAAAGATAAAAAACATGTTTGGCAGAATGCATGAGCTCTGGTGGGGTGGGGAGTTAGGGAGGAGGCACTGGTCTAGATTTGATTTGTAATTTTGTATGAAATGCACAGAGCTTCAATAAAAAAATGGTTTTGAAAAAATATTCAAATAGTACCAAAAAGCAAGCAGAGGTTGATATTTTAATATCAGACAAAATAGACGTCAAAGTAAAACTAATCATAAGAGATGAAGAGGGTCACCTCATCCTTATCAAAGGATCAATCAACCATGAAGATTAAACAGTCATAAATATATATGCACCAAACTCTGGTGCACTGAACTTCATAAGCACAATTCTGCAGGACTACAAAGCACAGATTAATCCCAGAACACTAATAGTGGGGGACTTCAATACCCCACTGAACCCATTGGATAGGTCAACTGGACAAAGAATAAAGAGAGAGACATCTGAACTCAACAAAAATACAATAGGATGATTTAACTCAAAAATAAACTTTGTTTCCCAAGTTAATCACATACAGTAACCCAAAACAGCATGGGTGAACTTGATGAAATCTGTGCCTTGATTCCACCCTATAGGTGTGTATAAAACAACTGCTTTTTTGAGACTCATGGGTCAAAAATAAAAACCTTAAATAAAAAGGGGGATATAGATAGATATGAAAACATTTTGTCAAAATACCTTGCAACCCAAATCTTAAAACTAACTATGGGAAATGATTTGTATGTTCCAACAGGCCAGAGTATCACCAACTTAATGGCTGAGAAAGAAAATGCAGCTTTGCAGTGAGTAGGATGTACCAGAAAGTGCCAGCAGAAGGATTGACTCCTCTGGGCATTGAAGGGAAGAAATGCCTCAGATTGCTGCAGATATCAGGCCCCTCTGTGGATCCTACTAGTAACAACTATTTTTNAAAAAAAAAAAAAAAAAAAAAAGCACAGTCCCAGGTGGATCCATGACAGAATTCTATAAGACATTTAAAGAAGACCTACAGCCATTACTACTCAAATTATTCAAGAAGATAGAAATAGAGGGAAACCTCCCAAATTCCTTCTATGAAGCCAGTATCACTCTAATACCAAAACTAGGCAAAGATACAACTCCAAAAGAAAACTATAGACCCATTTCATTAATTAACATAGATGCAAAAATTCTTAACAAAATACTTGCAAACCACATACAGTCACACATCAAAAAGATTATCCATCACAACCAAGTCAGATTCATACCAGAGATTCAGGGATGGTTCAACATATGTAAATCAGTAAATGTCATAAAGCACATAAACAAACTGAAAGACAAAAGCCACATGGTCATCTCAATTAATGTGAAAAAGGGTTTTGACAAAATTCACCTTGCATTCATGTTTAAAGTCCTAGAAGGAATTGGAATGGAGGTAGCATTGCTCAACATAATTAAAGCCATATAGAACAACCCCACAGCCACCGTTATCCTAAATGGGGAAAAATTAGAAGCAATCCCCTTAAAGTCAGGAACCTGTCAATGTTGCCCCCTATCTCCACTCCTTTTCAATATAGTGCTTGAAATGCTTGTGAGAGCAAAAGGCAAGAAAAGGAAATTAAAGAGTACTGTTTGGAAAAGAAGAGTTCAAACTATCCATTTTTGCAGATGACATGATAGTTTACATAACAGATGCCAGAAACTCCACCAGAAAACTTCCAGAAATGGTTCACAGTTCCAGTAAAGTAGCGGGATAAAAATTAACATAGAAAAATCAGTAGCCTTTCTTTAGACCAATAATAAGCAATTGGAGAAGGAATATAAGGAGACTCTTCCATTCACAGTAGCCTCAAAAAATAAAATTTCTGGGAACAAACCTGTCCAAAGAACACTAATGAATAATTTAAATCCCTGAAGAAGGAGATTGAACAAGATACCAGAAGTTAGAAGGAACTTCCATGATCATGGATTGGAAGAATTAATAGAGGAAAAGTGACTATCCTAGCCAAAGTAATATACAGATTTCCTCCAATCCCAATTAAAATCCTCATGAGCTTCTTCACAGATCTAGAAAAAGAAAATCCTAAGGTTCATATGGAAAAACATAGACCCCGGAGAACCAAAGCAACACTGAGCAAAAAGACCAACACAGGAAGGATTACTATACCAGTCATCAAACCATATAACAGGGCTATAGTCATAAAAACAGCCTGATGTTGGCACATTGCAGATCAATGGAACAAAATTGAAGATTGAAACTTGAGCACATGCAATTTGAGCCAACTTATATTTGACAATGGGTCCAAGAGGACTCAATGGAGGAAAGATAGCATCTTCGGGAAATGGTGTTGGCAAAACTGGATCACCACTTATAGAAGAATAAATTTAAACCCCCACCTCTCACCCTGTACAAAAATCAACTCAAAATGGATTAAACACCTCAATATGAAACCCAGAAATCTGGAAATGGTAAAAGAAAACGTTGGTAGTAACCTCCAAGACACAGGCATAGGAAAATATTTTCTAAATCGGACAACAGCTCCACAAGAAATAAGGTCAACAATTGACAAGTTGGTCCTTATTAAACTCAAGAGCATCTGTACAGTGAAAGAGACAATCAAGTAAGTGAAGAGAAAACCCAGAGTGGGAGGAAACCTTTACTAGTGATACATCTCATAGAGCATTAACATCCAGAGTAAATAAACTACTCAAAAAACAAAGAAGAAAACAAATGACCCACTCAAAAGTGGAGTAAAGAGCTGAACAGAGATTTCACAAATTAAGAAGTAAATATGGTTCAGAAACATCTTAAAAACTGTCAGTAATAATTAAGAACATGAAAATTAAAACCACTTTAAGATATCATCTCACTCTGATAAGTCTGCCTAGGATCAAGAAAACAAAGGATACCAAAGCCTGGAGAGGTTGTGGGGACAGGGGAGCACTCATTCACTGCTGGTGGAAATGCAAACTCCTGAACCCCTATGGAAATGAGTGTGGAGAATTCTTTTTTTATTTTTATTTTTTATTTTTTATGTGTATGAGTGTACTGTCTGCATGGCACCCGTGTCATGCAATGCTGTGGAGGTCAGAAGAGGGCGTCAGATTCCCCTGGAACTGGAGTTAAAGACAGTTCTTAGCTGCCGTGTGGGTGCTGGGAATCGAACCTGGGTCCTCTGCAAGAACAGTTTGTGCTCTTAACTGCTGAACCATCTCTCCAGCCCCGAGAATTCTTAAAAGATTGAAAATTGCTGGGCATGGTGGCACATGCCTTTAATTCTAGCACTTGGGAGACAGAGGTAGGTGGATCTTTGTGAGCTCAAGACCAACCTGGTCTACATAGCGAGTTGTAGGACAGCCAGAGCTACAGGGTAACCCTGTCTCAAAAATAACCAAAAAGAAAAAAAAAAAAAAAAAAAGATTGAAAAATGAGCATAAGCCCCGCACGTGACACATGTCGTACCTCTCCTGGGTATGTACCCACAAGACTCATCCTATTGGAGAAATGCATGCACATCTATATTTATTGCAGCTCTCTTCACAATAGCAAAGAGCTGGAAGCAACCCAAGTGTCCTTCAATAGAAGAGTAGATAAAAAAAATGTGGTACATCTACACAATGGAATTTTATGTAGCAGTAAAGAAAGATGACATCATGAACTTTTCAGGTAAATGGATGGAAGTAGAAGCCATTATGCTAAGTGTAGTAACATAGTCCCAGAACAACAAACAATAAATGGTGTCCCTTATTTGTGGATTCTTATTTGTGGATCCTAGCACCAAATTTCTCTTTATAAGGCAAACTGAATAATTCCTTTCTTCCCTTTGTTTTTTTTAGTAATATAATACCTGATGTTACTCATCAACTTGCTATGTAGGAACTTAAAGTAATCTTTTTTTCTTTATCTGAATACAACCCTAATATCAAAATATAAACCCCTGAACAAGTTTTGGAATTGGCCTATAGTTTATTTTCAGACATAATAATTTTCGTATATGTGTGGCATGTACGTAGGCATACTTTGGAGTAATACAAATTCAATGAACAACAATGAAGATGACGACAACAACAACTACCAGGTCAAAGAACTGACTGAAACAGTAAACTTCTGCACTTAGAAATTCAAGAAAAGTCTGAGAAAAAATGAAAGACATGTATGGCAGAATGCATGAATTCTGGTGGGTCGGGAGGAGGAAAGGGCATTGGGTCTAAATTTGATTAATAAATTTGTATGAAATACACAAAAACCTCAATACAAAAATTAATCAAAGTAACTGCAAGCATGTATGATGGTAACACAAGATGCAATTTTTGAGTTCATACAAAATCCAAGGATGCTTTAATGGACTTGGATAGCTGAGGGGTTGGTGGTGGTTGGGGTTTAACATTTGAAAATGGTTAAAGATGCCTAATAATTAATAGTTGAGATTTAAATGTAACCAACAGGAAATACACAAAGTGGATCTTATCTTAGGACAAAAGCAAGCTTTCATTATGGATTTGACCAAATTAATATGTGTAGTTCATAACTGTACCTTACTCATTCAGATTTTGATTATCCACATTCAAATGACAAGTACCTTCTAAATATATTTATTCATAATTATTTCAAATACTGAGAAGGAAAGACATTACATCCTCATGTGGATTTTCATTTGCATTTAAAGACAACTGAAAGCATAGTAGAATCAAAGTGATTGCCATTTCTTAAGACATTATTTTTATGAAGCTCTGTGAATTTAATATAGCACATCTTAGTCATATTCAGACTCCTTCTCTTCTCTGTCCCCCTGCATAACTTCCTGCCTCCCCTTCCCTGTATTTTATGTATTTCTTGTGCTGGCCAAAGAAAGTCAAAACAGAGAGGAGAATAAATTCTTGCCACATTGAGCTCCTCATTGCATTGGGCTTTGTTTTGATTATTATTAATTTTGCTTCAAACAACCACTGAGACCAACTCACATTTAGAAATTCTCTTTACTGCTTTATGATTGGCTTACATATCACTGTGTTGACACATACTGAAATAGCTAGTGAGAACTAATAATTTTTATTTTCTTTACATCTGATGTGTTGTAATATGTCTTTGATGTTTTTTCCACTCATTAACCTTTTAATATTATTTTCAGCTGAGGTTGGAGATTAATCCAAGTTTGGTCAATCCCTCTGACCTATAGAATATTTTTAGTGATTTTATTAAACCATGCTTTGTCTGTTTACCAGTTAAGTAAGAAAATAAATTATTTTTATTAGTTGTATTGATCAGATTTAAAACTGTTAAATGAAGTGCCTCCTCATAGATGGACCTTTCTCATAAATTATGGTTTTATGAAATGCATTTTAGATGAGAGTGTAAGGATCACATTTATTTAAATATCACAATAATTTCAGTTTATGCTAGCAATTATTGATATCGTTGAGCAGAATTTATTGGAAACATCTAGGAGCATAAATATTTTTGATCACACTATATAAAAAAATCTCTTCAAGGGTCTAGAAAGAAGGCTATGTGATTAAGAGAATTTCATACTATTCCAGAAAATGTAGATGGGTTCAGTTCTCAGCACTCACATCAAGTACCTTATAACTACTTATACCTCTAGCTCAAAATAATAGAACTCCTCCTCTGGCCTCTGCAGGCACCTGCACACATGGACCACACACACACACACACACACACACACACACACACACAGATAGAGAGAGAGACAGAGACTGAGAGAAAGAGACAGAGAGAAACACAGAGAATTTAAAAAGAAATCTAAAAAATAAAGAAAACATTCTCAAAGATTTTTAATGTATAATACTGTTGAGATTTATGAATTTCATATGATAGATCTTAATCATATCTATAACCTCTAACCCCCACACCCTCAAGATTTCATACATTCTGTCATATATGTTAAGGCTTAAGTGGGCACACATTTATCTCAAATGACCCTTATGCAACTTCATCCACTGTCATCCAGTAAGCATATTTAGAGTCACTCCTTAAAGAAAAAAAGACTCCCTTACCCAGAAGTAATCAGTTGCCAATAGTTCCTCGGCTAATGCTGGGGCCTGCTACCTATTTCCCCAGTTATATGCTGTGTTTTTGTCTGATTGAGTTAGCATGGGTCTTGGGCATGCTGTCACTCTTGTTGCAAGTTCATGGCAGCAAGTTTCCAGAGGTCTGAATGCTTCTGTTTCCTTATGTTCTTGCACCAACCCTAGCTCTTAACATCTTTCTCCCTGCCCCCTCTTCTGCAATGGTCCCTGAGCCATGCATAGATAGTTGATGTTTAATATAGAAGTCCTATCCAGGGACAGACACGCTTCAGACTTATTCTCTCATCTTTGGCCTTCTGAGCTCACCAACCTCTAGAGATGCATTAGTCTTCTTGTTACCCCCTGTTCTAAGTTCCATGAGCCTTAGGTGTATAGGTTCCATTGCAGATGTTTCAAGTAACATCTGCATCTCTCAGATGTTCTGAGAGAGATGAGCATCTCTCAGATATTCTCTTGTGTGACCAGTTATGTAACTCTGTTAGTCAATGTCTGTTGCAAAAAGAAGCTTCTTTGATGAGTGGTGGATGGTACACTGACAGTTTGCATGTGCAGACTTCCTGGGACGCTCTTCCTCTCTGGACCAGGACCCACAGCTCCTGGGATTGCAGACCCATGGATTGTTCTGGCCAGCTGGTTAACAACTTGGGTCTTAGCCCTGGTAGAGAGGGGGAGGAGATAGGAAGTGAAAGAAAGAGAGAGAGAAAGAATAAAGAAGGACAGACTCAAAACAGAGACCCAGAGGTATTCCATGGGGAAATAACTCAGGTCAGTGACAAGAAGCAATGGATTTATATACTAAAGCTACTGTGCTCCAGGCAGGAAAGTGGGGGCAGGGGGGTGTGAATGAGGAAAAGGGAGGTGAGAGACAGCTTGGCTCCTGGGGGGTGGGGGGACAACAAAATTCCTGGGTGTGTGTATAGTAAATTGGAGGTGTGACATATGCTCCATAAATCAAAAGGGAGCCCTCTAAGTATGGGGCTTTGTCCAAGGTGAACAGGAACACTGCTCCAAGGGAGGCTCCAAGGGAGTTTGGCTCCAAAGGACTTTTCTGGACAGTGACTGTGGGTCCTGCTTCTAGCCACACAAAAGCCTCAGCCCTATAGTATACTTTTCTGTAAATATAAGGATTCTATTTAGCATACAGTAACACATTTCATTTTCCTAGGGATATGACAGAGATAAGATTTTTGCTAGGATCTATGGCCTCTTCAGTCATATGCATTTGGGTATGCTTAAAGCGCCACATATGAGTTTCCTCCCATTGACAGGGTTTCAAGTCAAATTAGATAGCTGTTCATCGTCTCCAAGGTAAAAGTGCCACTACCACACCACTACAGTGTGTTGAGCCAATAATTGTGATTTTTAGGCCTTGAAGCTGGGGTTGGACCATTGATTGAGTTTTCTTTCTCAGCAGTTTGCATAGTGTCCTCCAAAACTATGAGAGCTATTCTTCATGGAGGTGACTTCCAGGTCAGTTTTAGCTCCATTTCTCCAAGTCCTGTGTCCTGAAGTATGTCACCTTCAGTAAAAGGGTCTTACATTCAAGTTATAGGAGGTTATCAAGGGCTGTGGTAATAGCCTGTTTTATTTTGGTACTCCTTTTGACTACCTGGACCAACAACTCGAAGAGAGGTTTCTCCTGTCTGGCACTGTGTTTCTTATTATATAGCCTTCAGGTATATGAAAACAATCTTCAAAGTTTTCTTAATATTTTGGCAAGATTACTAATAAAGCAACATTTATTAAATTTTAAAAGAAATTATATGTTGAATGAAAATAATTTTCTACTTTACTAATTTAAGAACTAAAACTCTCTATATGCAAGTTTTTGCCTTTGGATGATTTTACCATTCCAGAAGCTCTTGCTTAAGAGTTTTACTATTTTTTTTTTCATTGATAATTTATTTATTTTCATAGTTTGAGAATGAAAGCCAGCACTTTGTATAGATGAGGCACCTCTGTCTTTTAAAAAATATTTTCTAAGACTATACTTTCAGGGATTGTGGAGATAAGAGTTGATTCCAGACTTCTACTCTGGACAAAGGTTAAGCATTCACTTTCCCCCAGGCTGGAGTCCACCATATGCATCCAGGGCATTGAGAAACAGGCCCGGTGGTATTCACTTTCCTCCAGGCTGAAGTCCACCAGATACATCCGAGGTTTGGGAAACAGGTCCGGTCTGAACCGATAAAAACTTCCCCTAGACCGGGTTCCTTTAAAATATCTTCCCCTCCGAGCTACGGGACTGCTTCTCCCAGCCTGCTGCATCAGAAGGGTTGCGGTCCAAGCTCCAGTTTGAATTAAAACTCTTTGTATTTACATCAGAGCCACGTGTCCTGGTAGTCTTTTGGGGGTCCCAGTGATCTGGGCAAAACAGGATAACCAAGCACACACTGTCCCGTTCCTGGGTTCTTTGGTATCCATGCACAAGCATGCTTCAGATAACTGTTGATACTGTTGATATGTGAGGGCAGGTGGACACAACTTAACATTTCCTCATTCCAGTCCCAAAATTGTGTCTAAAGAAAACCTTTGGAATGTGGGGGCAGGTGGGCTGACCTAACCATGAGCTGTAACTCTGCTGTTATCCGATAAGGCTAGAAGTTACCCAAACCTCACTAAAATCCCCCTAGACCCTGTGTAAAAGGCCTGCAAGCCAAGTTATCAGGGTTGGAGCCCTTTCCATCCCACCCCAGCATGCTGGTTTACTTTTTTCCCTGAAATAAAGTCTTTGTTTTCCATCCTTCAGTGTGTCTGGTGTGGATTCTTGCACCCTGACAGAATCATTTCTATAGTATGTTACTAGAGAAGTTTCTCTAACTGTGTAGAGTACCAAAACCATGAGGAGGAGAGGTAACATTCTTTCCTGAGCATGAAGCCGGCTCTTGGTGTTGCTTTACTGCAACTGCCACTTGCCATTGATGATCATTCTCTTCTTCTGGAGAGTAGAGGGAGAGAAGGCAGTCTGAGTGGTACAGAAAGAAAAAAGGAAAAAAAAAAGTGATTTTCATTTAAAAATTATGTGTACAGGTGCATTGCCTGCATGGATGTAAGGGCACCCATGCTATGAAATGCCAGCAGAGTTCAGAAGAGAATGACAGATTTCCCCTGAAATGGGGTTATGCATTGTTGTTAACCACCACGTGGGTACTGTAATGGAACCAAGGTCCTCTACAAGAGCAACCAGTGCTCTTTTTTTTTTTTTATTTTAGCCTTTTTTTATTTCACTTTTTTGTATGGGTATGTAGTATTGCAACCAGTGCTCTTAACCACTGAGCCAACACTTCAGTCACAACTTCTCTATTTCTTAAGAACATCTCCCACCCTTTATGAGTCTGTTTAAATGAAAAGTAGACTTATTCTTCCTAGTAGCCAGTATTAGGCATTGGCTCCTGAGGATATTCTTTTAAAGTCTCTTTTAAGACTTGTCTTGAAGCTTGTAGGATTGTAGCACAGTAGATATTTCTAGAGTGCCATCATGCTTGACATGTTAAATTCATCAACTCTAACCCATTGTTTCATGAACCTTAAGCATTCCTAACCAAATCCATTGTCTTGAACCAGACTGTATTGCTTCATAAACACCCCAACTTTGCAGTTCCCTTCTGAAATTCCACCAATGCTCTTCAAAGGTGATCATCTTGCTTATCAGGATAAGTAATAAACATATTTTTACTTATCACCAGGGAGTTTCATAGTATTTATCCATTTTAATGTAAAGTATCCATTCATATTCATGGGCTTCATTTACATACACAGAATAGTCTTTTCCACATAATATAAGAGTTTAACACATTTCTGGTTCAGGAAAAAAAAAGAAAGAAGTCTAATATGTCAGTATTTTTTAAAGAATGTATAATGTTGTGTTTTATGAGTTGGATAGGGCTTGAAACTTCAAATAAACTATACCTATGCTCTTTTGTAAATATAATAATGTGCCCCCAAATGATTTCCTTTGATTACAGGGTAATTTGGAATTTGTACATGAATGCTTTCTTCTACTGCAATAAAAAGTTGTAATCTGATACTCCAATAGCACAGAAGTAATGAGCTTCCTTTTTAAAGTCATCTTAAACCACTTTGCTTCAAGATGTCTTTTATGAATATTGTGCTTTGTGTTATAACTGCTTTACACTTGCTTCTATTACACAGCTTCTTGGAATACTGGTATTTGGATCATTAAAGCAGCTTTAAATAACAGAAACAGCATTGGTTTTGGATTCAGGAGGACATGAATTTTACTTTTCATTTTGCTTCATATTACCTTTGCTACCATTGAAAATTTCTCATTCTTTCAAAGCGTCAGTTTCTTTAAGTACAAAATGAGGACAATACTATGTAATCCTCAAATTTGCCATGAAGATTCAATGGAATAGGAAATGTTAAGCAGCTATTACAGGCCCTGAAAGTGCAGGAGCCTTTGGTCAATGTATATTATCTCAATTTTGGTTATTTAACATCCTGCTAAAGGCTTGACTTTGAATAGGGGAGATTCCACTGGGTAGCTGAATCCATTTCTGCTAAGGTGCACTGTTCCTTTAGGTAGTGATATTTCAGTGTTTTCTTTGTAAGACATACTGTCCCCTGATTGCTTTCCCATTGTTTTCTGTAACACTGCAAATCTTGGCTTAACCTGACATACAAATTCTGAGATAAGTGTGTTGACCAAGTTATTATTTGATCTTTTATTCTGAATTTAGACTATCTCTTAAAAATATTATTTTAAACTACAGAAATCTATCATAAAATATCCTTATGAGCTTTTAAGTGTCAGTCTTTACTTGTGATATTTGTTCTTAAAAATTTAATTCCACAATATCCTTGGATTTCACAAACATTATGTATAGGTAAAATATTTTATGAGTACTAATAACTTTTAGGCATTTTATTTCAGGCTGTGTACAGAGGAGAACTGACCGCCTCTTGTCCTCAAGCAATAATTCTGATAAGTTTCAAGTGCATAAATTCATGTTATGACTAAATGGGAACTTCTGAGGGATAATTAGCCGATTCAAAACATTCTGTTTGGAGACAACTCTAATGCTGATTTCTTCCCTGTCTGATAGCATTGTACCCCTCTTTGTAAAAGTAATTCTACTAATCTACTATTTGGGGATGAGAATTATAAATTTCAGGAGAAAGAATCTCAAGGAACTTTGAGGTTGATGTAGTCTACTTACCTCCTAGGCATCCAGGCTCTCAAGGACTTACTCAAAGTCATACTGTCCATTAATAAGAGATTCATTTGTAGTGCTCAGATCTTTTAACTCCCAGCCCAGCAACATTTCTACCTTACCTAGGATTTGGTTTGATCTATGCTGTTTCTTACTGTCTTCACTGGATTAATGACACACATTTGTGAGATGGATGACCCAGGCTATTGTCATTTTTCTAAAGAGATGTCCATCTACCCTCTTCAGCACAACAGAATCCATGCAAACTTTTCTTTTGATGTCTCCTTTATTTCTGTCAAGTCTTTAAAAAATGAGAAAAAGTGCTGGTATTAGACATCCCATTGATCCTGTTGGAAAGCCTTTTCTTCATAAATAACAAATGGTTGTTGAGTGCTCACTGTGCTTATGGTATACTTCATCATTTGCTATTTTCTTGTTTTTCTGGGTATCCCCTTCTCAATCTGTATTGTCTTTTCTGTAGATTACTTATTGTTTAAAATTACTCTCAATTTTCTTGGTCTCAAAAAAATCATTTGTATGTGAACCTTAACTCATGTCTGTGTATTTCCTTACAGAGATATAAAAGACCTCACATCTATGTTTATTGTATCATAGTTACCTCTCATATAGAAACAAAGTAATCAACCCACTTTCTATGAGATATATTTTATTTACATAATTAGGAATCAAATATTCTTGTACCCATGTTGCTTTCTGGGCATGTCGTGTTTCTGTGTGTGTGAGAATGTGTGTGAGTTGAAGGAAGTTGCACAAGACCTTGTGTGCATGTGTAGAGGCCATAGGTAGTTGTTCGGGGCCCTTGTCTATGGCTCCTCATTTAATTCTTTTGCTTTGAGAAAAAGTCTTTCATTGAACCTGGAGCTCAGGGGATAGACTAGCTGGGCTCTCATACTTGGGATTCTCTGGTCTCCACCTCCCAACATGGAGATTATTGGTGCAATGCTGCTTTACCTAGCTCTGCATTGCTTCTTAAAAACCTTGTTTATTGATTTATTTTTATGGGCATGAATATTTTGCCAGCTTATAAGTGAATCCATGAGTGCAACGCCCTCAGAGGCCTGGAGAGGGCATCAGATTCTCTGGACTGGAGTTGTAGAGTGTTGTGTGCTGCTCTGTGGGTGCTCAAAATAAAATCGACGTCTTCTGCAAGAGCACCCAGTGGTCTTAACCACTGAGTCATTTATCTAAGCCCTGTATTTGTATAGATAAATAATATAAAAAAAAGAAATTATCGGTAATTCCTGTGACTATCACCTTTGTGGCACAAACAGGAATGCAAAGAAAGATAGGTTCATGGATTAGTCTGGATAATGAATCACCTAGGTGAGATATAAAGATTAGAAAAAGGACATGCTCATGTAGATCCTGAGAAGTGTATGGATTTCAGAAGATAAGACACAGGAATTTGCTGGTGAGTTGAATTTGAGGCAATAGGGCAAAAACACAAATACAATATATACTTTTGATTTTTAGCAAATTGCGCAAATTATAGTTTGTATTAAAATGATAGGAGGATTTTAGGGAGGTTGGTGGCTAGAATTCTGAAGTGCTTACTGTGGTGGTATGAGTAACTGTTCTCCATAGGCCCAAGTATTTGGACACTTAGTTGGTGGCACTGTATAGGGAAGATTCTGGAACCATTGGGGGGTGTGGTCTTTATGAAAGAAGCAAGTAACTGGAGATGAGCTTGGAGAGTTCACAGCCTTACCCCATGTATTAGTCACTTTTCTTCTGCTGTGATAAAACCACCATGACCAAGGGAACTTATAAAAGGGAGAGTTTATTTGAACTTAAGATTGACAGTTCCAGGGAATTGAGTCCATTGTGCTAGGGAGGTTTGGTGGCAGGGACTGGAACAAGAAGCCAAGTTCACATCTTCCAATGAGCACAGGAAGCCAAGAAAGGAGAGAGAGAGAGAGAGAGAGAGAGAGAGAGAGAGAGAGAGAGAGACTTGAACCTGCAAGGCTTGTTGAACTCACTAAGCCCACCCCCAGTGACATAGTTTCTCTAGCATGGCCACACTTTCTAAGATCTCCCAAAACAGTGCCATCAACTGGGGGCAAAATGTCTGAATACTTGAAGCCAACGGGCAACACTCTCATTCAAACCACCACATTCCACTCTCTGGCATCTTGAATGTCTTCTTGGGGTCTCAGCTGCCAACCAAGCTTCACCTTCACAGCTTCATGCAATGGCCTATCAGGGCATTCCTTATGCAGGGATGCCCCTGCTGCACTCTGCCTGGCCTCCACTGCTCTCTGAAACAGCTGAGAATGAACTGATGACTCTTCACTCTCGCATCCTCCATGCCTCTAAAGCCAGCACCACCTGAATGAAACTACCAAGTTTGGCTCCGAGTTTGGCTCAGAGTTTGGGATAGACTCTGGCCCACTTCAACCACATTCACAACTTTTCTCTGCCCTGGACTTATTGGAGAGAAAACCCTTTCAAAAGTTGGAGTATTTTCCTTTCAAAAGTTGGAGGCTTAGCTGGGTGTGGTCTTCCCCTGAAGGTACTGTTTCTATTGTTTACTTGTAAATCTCTAGGCCTCTCCTTAATTACTTTAATCTCACTCTTTCCACTGTTTACTTGTAAATATCCAGGCCTCTCCAGAATCACTTTAATCTCCTTATCAAAGGGAGCCTCTCCTTCACATGCCTAGGCTCCAACATTAATCCCCCTAGTGCATTTTTCCAATCCAAACTGTACATTCTTCTTTTCCTTCTGCCCCATTCGCTCTTTTTCACTGTAGATCTGTCTAATATTCACCATTAATAGCCATACCAGCATTTTTACATTAGGCTGTCTTGAAATATCCTCCACCAAAGAAATTAGTTCATTGCTTTTCAACTTAGCCTCAGACCAGCATTTGGGCTGTGGGAAAACTCCAGCCAGAATCTGACAAAATATCCCAGTTGTTAAGTCTTTATTTTCCTCTGGAAAGACATTTTTCTCATCACTGATTTCTTCCAAGCTTCTACTAGAATGGCCTGTTAAGCTCTGCTTACAACAGTCAAAAGCTTTTCTAACCCAAAGTTCCAAAGTCTTCCACATTTCTCTAAACACCCACACGGTCAGGTTTTTCATAGCCAATAGCTTAGTGTCTGGTACCAAAAACTGTATTAGTCACTTTTCTCTTGCTGTGATAAAACCACCATGACCAAGGGAATTTATAAAAGGAAGAGTTGGGGCTGGAGAGATGGCCTAGCAGTTAAGAGTGCCGACCGCTCTTACAGAGGACCCGGGTTCGATCCCCAGCACCTACATGGCAGCTGAGAACTGTCTGAAACTCCAATTCCAGGAGGACTCCAGTTCCAGGGTAATCCGACACCCTCTTCTGACCTCCGCGGCATTGCATGACAAGGGTGCACACACTTGCATGCAGACAGTACATTCATACACATACAGAAATAAATAAAAAAAATTTTAAAAAGGAAGAGTTTATTTGAGCTTACAATTGACAGTTCCAGGGAATTAAGAGTCCATTGTGTCTGGGAGGCATGGTGGCAGGGCCTGGAGCAGAAAGCTGAGGTTCACATTTTCCAGTGAGCACAGGAAGGAGAGAGAGAGAGAGAGAGAGAGAGAGAGAGAGAGAGAGAGAGAGAGAGAGGCTGGAGCCTGTAAGGCTTGTTGAACTCACTAAGCCTGACCCCAGTTACATACTTCCTCCAGCATGGCCCCACACCTTTTCTAAGATCTCCCAAAACAGCACCACCAACTGGGGACAAAATATCTGAATTCTTGAACCCTATGACATTCTCATTCAAACCACAACACCCCACTTCCAGTTTTGATCTCTGCTTCCTTTTCCTTCCCGAAGGTGTGGCGTGTTCTCAGCTTTAGTTTCCTGCTGCCATGCATTGTCACCATTGGAGTGTACTGCTGGAACAGTAAAACCAAATAAACTTTTCCTTCTATAAGTTGCCTTGATCATGATGTTTTATCACAGCAATAGAAAATTACCTACTAAACTTATTAAGTATTCAAGTGCAAGAGACATGTTGGCACTTGGAACAAGTAAGTATATTGGTTCCTCTGAGCAGATTAGAGCATGACTACACATGGTATACTATAAAAGTCATGAACTTAGAAAGTGCCACAGGAGAAAAGTGTGGGAATGGAGAAGATAATTAGTAAAATATTACCAACAGCAGAAAGCTCAAAGGAAATGATAAAATCCAGACTAAGAGGTTTTATTTAATGTTACTTAAGTTTTTTAGAGGTAGGAAACAGCAAACTATGTGAAATGGTGCTGACTGGTTAACAAACCATGATGTGAGGAAGGAAGGCCCTTTGGGTCTGACGACTTACAAAGTCTTTAGTCACTGACCAATCTCCCCAGTCCTCTGGTCAGAAGACTTCTTTATTGAACTCCATGGCTGTATACCAGCTCACTGGATTATTATTCTGATGTTACAGTGACAACTCTAGTTTGAGTTCCATCTTACTCCATCTTACACTAGTAACTCGCTTTGTTTTATTATATTCACTTCACATTGCTCATCTCTCTCTTCAAGAATCCTAAAATACCAAAGAGGCTTTCCCGTTTGTGCCAATTGGTGATGGGAGAGGGACTAGTCATCCCAGTTCTTTATCATTCTGCTTACCTGTTTCTCCATTCCTGGCACCATATAGACCTAAAAATACATGTCATGAAAAACACATTTGAACTGGATTATTGAACTTGCATCATATATAAAACCTTCTCAAACTATAATTTAAATTGTTAATATAGGTTTTGTTCAGACATTGTTAACATGAATTTTCTTATCATTCTATATAAGAACCATTTCTCTTCCAAATGCATAAACTTCCAATTTCTTTCAAAACAAGATATTTCCTTTAAAAATAAAATATTTTATTAGTCTTTTTGAATTACATTATGTAAGGCTTACAGGCCACATTTACACACATGTGTGACTAGCCTCATGTTTGACTGGAAATTTCTAATTGGGTCTTCTTTATTGTCGTTTCCAATGAAAACAAATTTTGTTTGTATATACATATCAGTACAGTGATTTGGTCATGTTTTAAAACTCCCAGTTATAAGTAATGAGCAAAATACTCTTGCTTATTATAAAGTCAGACTGAGTATTTTAAACAATGCTCTTGTTAATTATAGTTTTAAAATTCAGATGAACTAAAAATGATTCCCAATACCAAATGATTAACAAAATAAAGAAGGAATAACTGAATTACAAAGTAAAATAATACAGAATTCAGGGCTAGAGCCCGAGTTTCGAACATTCACAAATACAAAAGAGAAGTCCAGTGCATTTTTGCAGTTTCAGTACTTCAGGGCCAAGATGGAGTTCACAACATTGGAAAGGTGAAATCCTTGGACGCACTTACTTCACTTAAATTTAGAAACCAAATCTAAGTCCTCAGTGATTGATCCAGAAATAAATCAGTCTTGAAACAGTTTGAATCCAATGTCAGGTCCTTTAACTAGCACAGAGTGATTGAAAGTAAGTCTGGAAATCTACACTACAAAAGGAAGTGAAAGCTTTCTCTGGAAAATAATAATAATAACAAGGCCTCAATTCCTTTCTACCAAAGTTTTCATATGCCATTTGTGTCACACAAAGGCATCTTGGGACACAAGGAAAGAAAGTTAAAGAAAAGAAACTATCCCAACAGATAACAAGGATGCTTAGTTATCCTGTATAGGGAACAACTAGTATTAAAAAAAATTGGTATTCTAAAAAAATTGCTATTCTCTTAAAAGTAATAACTTACTTAACAACCATAAAAAGGAACTGAAAATCTATGGCATGACATTTGTGCTGGATAGCTTTAGTGTCAACTTGACACACCTGGGTTGAGGGAGCCTCAGTTGGGGAATTGGCTCCATTGGATTGGCCTGTGGCCACATCTGTGGAGTATTGTCTTGATGGTCGAGCAGTGTGGGAGGGCCCAGGCCACAATGAGTGTTGCTACCCTGGGCAGGTTGTTGTGTACAGTATAAGAAGGCGGGCTGGGCATGAGCCAGAGGAGCAAGCCACTGAATAGCATTCCTCCACGGCCTGTGCTTCAGCTCCTGCTTCCAGGTTCCTGCCCTGAGTTCCTGCCTTGGGCTTCCTAAGTGATGAGCTGTGACCAGGGAGATGTAAGCTGAATAAACCCTTTCCTCCCCAAGTTGGTGTCAGTCAGTGTTTTGTCACAGCAATGGAAGACAAACTAGAACAACATTCTAATTTTAAAGAACCAAACTGAGGAATAATTCTACCATTGAAAATAAGCAAAATTTAGAAATCCAAACTGAGTTTATAAAAAGATGGAGAATTTTTAAACCCAAGAAAGCTAATAGGAAACCATTCTAAACAAAGGCTACGAAAAGAGATGTGTTAAGTACAAAGCAGAGGACAAGTTCTCTAGACTGTATAGAGAGGACGTTTGAGTGTGTTTACTTGGAATCTCAGGAGAAAGGAAAGAGGACAAAAACAAGAAAAATATTTGAAGTAAAAATGGTTCTTTTTTCAAAACTTTTAGATCAATCAATTTTAGAATAATTTTTTAAAGTTATTATTATCCTATCCTATTGAGAGGGCCTCAATCCAATTAGTCAGCTGTTCTTTATGGCCAAGATAAAAGTATCACTATTGCAATATTAGGGATATGTTGCTGGTTTGGTTATTATTTGATTTGTATAATTTACATGTGGGTAGGTTTGAAGCAGGGGTTCCCCTTGCCTGTCAGTGGAACTTTTATTAGATAGCCTCAAGAAAACAAATATGTATTATATCGGCATTTAAAAGTAAGTTTATAAAGTAATCATTTCCCTATGGCCTTTTCAGACATCTTTAGTATTATTTTCGTATTTATTTTCTTCCCCCTCCACACAGCTATCCCCCCAAAATCCTATGGACCCTTTATTGATGTTTTTGAGGTTACTTCAAGTTATTTATTCATATCAGAAACTTCAGAGCTAAGATCCAGAAATAAAAGAACATATGACATTTTTTTTTCTGGGTCTGGGTTATATCACTCCACAGGTTTTTCAGTTCTACACATTTACCTGAAATTTCATGTTTTCATTTTTGTTCCTAGCTAAATAGACCCCATTATATACAATAGTTTCACTAATTCATTCATTAGATGAACCCTTAGGTTGTTACCATTTCCTATTTGCTGTGAAAAAGGGCAGCAACAAACATGGACGCTCAAGTATCTTTGCAGTAGGACATTGAGTCCTTTGGGTATATACAAGGAGCAGTACAGCGCAGTCATATGATATATCTGGCTTTAGTTTTATGAGAAAGCTTCATACTGGTTTCCAGAGTGGCTGCACCAGTTTGCAATCATTCCTCCAGTGAATTCAGATTCTCCCTTCTTTTAACCCTTTCCAAAATTTGTTATCAGTTCCTTTCTTGATCTTAACCATTCCATCTGGGGTAAGATGGAATCTTAAAATCATTTTAATTTGTTCCCCCTTTTTGGGCTTCCTCTTGACCTGACTGATTGCTTCCTTGGTTGCACAGGAGTTTTTTAGTTTAATGAGGTCCCATTTGTCAATTGCTACCTTAATTCTTGAATTAATAGATATTGATTTAGAAAGACCTTTCCTGCACCTATGGTTTTTTTTCTCCTTCAGTTTCAGGATTTCAGGTATCACATTGAGGTCTTTGATTCATTTTGAGTTGACATACATGCAGGGTAAAAGATATAAGTCTGCTTTCATTTTTCTACATGTGGATACCCAGTTTTCCTAGAAACATGTGTTGAAGATGTTATCTTTTTGGAATCTTTGTCCATTGGGGGAAGGAAAGATATTGGAGGATATGGAAAAAATTGATGGCCCCCAGTGGAATTCAGTTATCCACTAGGGTCTAGTCAATCCATCCAGGGTCCCTCCACTTAAGAAGATCAGCTCTTCCTCACCCACCAGTAAAGGGCTGCCAATATAGTTCCTCAACTGAGATTGGGGCATGCTGCCCAGCTCCACAGTTCTGTACTGGGTTTCAGACCAGTCCATTTTGCATGGGTCCTGTGTATGCTGACACCACTGCTATAGGTTCACATGAGCAAGGCCTTAGGAGTAGGACTCTATTTCCATATGGTCATGTACCTCCTTCCTCAGCCCCCTCTTCCACAATGCACCCTGAGCCTTGGGTGGGTTCATTTCTCCATGGCTGGACAGGTCATAGACCCTGGAGGCAAACTATTTCTTCCCCTTTCCTTAAACTAATATAACTTCTAACTGTAGTCTAAATACTTATCTTTATGTTCACAGTTAATTGTAGATTTTTTCACTTGATAAAGATGAATTTTTGCAATAGATGGAGGGTACTAAAGAGATAGAAAACTGTTCAAAATGCAGGGAGTAAGTGACTATAGGGAGTTCAGCTTAATCAGTACATGTTTAATACTACTGCTATGCCCATGGCTCAGGGAACATCACAGGAGATGGGTAAGAAAGATTGGAAGAGCCAGAGGAACAGGGCCCCTTGCTGCTAGATAATGTCTTCTAGATATTACAAGTGCACTGCCCCTATGGAATTTCAAAAGTCTAAACAAGACTTGCATAATGACAACAGCAGAAAACACGCTAATGTGGGTGGCGGAAATTCAATGAGGTCCCACCTCTAGATGAAGGTATAATCAATGGCTGGAGAGAGAGAGAGAGAGAGAGAGAGAGAGAGAGAGAGAGAGAGAGAGAGAGAAAGAGAGAGAATATCACATTTCTGCACTCCAGGTATGAGCTCCCTGGTAAGTCATCAAATCCCAAATGACAGCCTTAAACACATTTATATGAGTAGCACTATAGTCCATAATATATATATATATATATATATATATATATATATATATGTATTTAGTTCTCACAGTGCTGCTCATATAAATGTGTTTTAGGTATTTGTGTGTGTGTGTGTTAATGTGTATGTGCACAAATAGCAATGATATGTATAAATGTACATGTGTATGTAACAATAATAATAAAAAAGTCACAAAATACAGAGAGTGAGGGAGGCATGGAAAGAGTTGGAGGGGGAAGAGGGAGAGGTGCACATGTTGTACATATAGAGCTCATGCATGAAATTCTCAAAAAAGAAACCGTAAATGATAATCAAGGAAAAATTATCGTTCTTGTTATCTGTGCATACATGCATGTGGATGTGTGTGTGTGTGTGTGTGTGTGTGTGTGTGCATGTGTGTACTCATGATTGGAGGTGTGTGGACAACTTTTTAGAGTCAGACCTTTCCTTCCACTTTTAGTTGGTTTCTAGGGATCAGACTCAGGTTTCCAGGCATGTATGGCAAGCACCTTTACGCCCCTCTGAGTCATCTCTTTGGTCAATGTAAAGAGTAACTGAGTGAAAGAGTAATGGAAATTATTAAAGTTTATTGTTCAATCAAAGGGTAATTTGTTGAAAATACTTTGTTCAATTTTAAGTATAATTTCTTTAAATTTTATTATGTAAAACTCTGCTTTTTAGATACTCTCCAGAACCAATAAATTTGAAAACATTTATGATTTGATTACCATTGCTGGAAGTTCATTTAAAAAGTACCAAGAGATTTGTTGTATAAACTGTCCATACTTTCATCTTCTCTGATAGGTTTTCTTGATGGATATGTTTCAA
Source organism: Rhizomys pruinosus (assembly GCA_009823505.1). Classification (NCBI taxonomy): domain Eukaryota; kingdom Metazoa; phylum Chordata; class Mammalia; order Rodentia; family Spalacidae; genus Rhizomys; species Rhizomys pruinosus. The sequence continues at coordinate 196,342 of VZQC01001894.1, forward strand.
TAATAAAAGGGAAACAATCCTAAATATATACACATTATCAATGGTTAAAAATTTGTATTCTCTAAATTTTATGAAATTACTATTGTCTCAGCAGATTATAAATTTTATATAAACATGTTCATTCAGAGTTTTAATATGCTTTTAAATTACAGAAAACATATTTAGTCTCCCGGCATTTTGCTCTTTTATTTTGTACTTTTTCTCTTTAGTGGACATATGGACAGGTTGAATAATGTAAGAGACCTCAGAGAAAGACCTTCATACTTCTGTATATGTACCATCAAAGTTTTTAATTAAGAGTGACTGTGGGTTGGAATCTGCAGATACTGCCATATGTTGGGAGAGAGTAAATGACAAGACTCCCCTAATTCTAATTACTGCTTCTGACTTTGAGGCACTCTCTGTGGAAAAAAAAGTCTCGTCTAATGCTGAGATGAAGCTTCCAATTAGAGAGTGCAGTGGTCCTCCTTGAGCTGTAGACCCCTGTTGCTAACCTCACAAATTTCCCACTAGAGGATGAACAGGAGTCAAGTGATCAAAGAAGATAAAAGAATTCTTGGATGATTTTCATGAAATAACTTCATGCCTGGCACAGGCCGATATTCTCCTCATAGAGATCTGTAGACTGAAGGCAAGGGTGTCTTTACAGGCCTGTGGTGCCTGGGGAAGGAGTGGCGAACATTCGGGGCAGAAAACAAAGCTGTCAGGAGCTGCTGAGTTGTGCTGAAGCCTATCACTAATGTCTGTAAATGGCCCTGCAGCCAAACCCCTTCTATCCTTCATGAGCTAAAGACAGCGATTTTAGATATAGTACCTAGGGAATGGATGGTACAAAGTTAGGTTTCTTTTTTTAAATAATCAGATAACAAGAATTAGGTGTCTTTCATTCATAAGGTTAAACATATGTGCATTTTATAACAGTAGAGTAGGATTTAGAAAGAAATTAGGATAAAGAAGGGAGAAAATCAGTGGAATAAAAATTGTACATAAATAAAATAGTGAAAAATAAAGCAAAGAAAGGTATTCATTGAATATCAGATTAATAATTGATAATTTCATATGCTTTTATGAAAATTATATTAAAGAAAATTAAGTGAGGGAAGACTGAGAATAAATACCAAGTTTTCCAAAAAATATACTCAAAGGTCTTGATCTCCATAACTTCTTTCCCTCCTCCCTAGCTTTCCCTATATATTATTCTTAAGAACCACCTTATTAAATGAACTATGAACTCTCATAGACAATTTGGCATTTTAATTCAGAAAATGTATGGGTTGACCCATGTAACTCCCTTATACTACTTCCAAACATTTCTTCTTAGACTTTGAAGGCCTGTGGAGCAACATGAAATCCTAATTTCAAATCTGCACAGAGTTTACTAATAGATTTTTCAATGATTGTTTTTCAGGCTGAATCATTGGAGTCATCAGGTCACTGAGGACAGCTATACCCTGAAGGAGTTTCCTCTGCAGAAATTCTGAAGCACTTACATAACCTTGGGGAGGGCCCTCCTGCATATTACAAATTACAAGAGACTAGTGTCCTCCCGATGCTCCCATGAGGGAATGTAAGTAGTCCTGTCATATGAATGTGTCTTGAGTGTGATCACAGTTGATCTGATTCGAATAAGCATGGTCAAGTCTAGCCTTGAGGAAGCAGCTGCACATCATCTGCAAACAGTACTTGGGAGATGTCTTTTTTTTTAATTGTATTTCTTTTTTTGTGTGTATGAATATACTGTCTGCATGTAGGTTTGTGCACTGTGTCGTGCAATGCTGTGGAGGTCAGAAGAGGGCGTCGGATTCCCTTGGAACTGGAGTTAAAGAGGGTTCTCAGCCGCCATGTGGGTGTTGGGGATTGAACCCAGGTCCTCTGCAAGAGCAGTCAGTGCTCTTAACCACTAGGCCATCTCTCCAGCCTGGGTGATGTCTTTTAAGTGATGGTTTTGGAAGAGTCTCTCTCGTAAGTGAATGAACAGAGAGCACTGATAGAAGCCTGGGCACAGGGATGGGATCAGATGTGAGAAAGTTTAGGAAGCCTCTTGCAATACTTATACATAATTTGTGGCTTTTGTTAATGCATACATGTTTGCATTTGAACTACTTTTTTAACTTTTAGAAAGTTTTCTTTATCAGACTATTAAATGGCCAAAGGTGAGGAAATAAGCATTGAAATAAGATTATTGTAAAATAGTGAAAAATATGTTGGTCTGTTTTATGCAAAAACAGGGACTGGGAGAACAAACATCCAAATTTCACGAAATATTTCAAAGCAGTGATGTTCTAAAAAGGTTTAGACCTACAAAAGTTCAAAAATAATTCAGAAGCAAAGAAAAATAATTATCAGTAAACGAAAATGAATTACTTCATTTCACATTGATTTCTAATGGAGAAATGCACTTTGTTTTCTTTTCTTTTTTTCTTTTTCTTTTTTTTTTTTTTTTTTTTGGTCTTTTGAGACAATGGTCTCACTTTAGCCCCAGCTGTCCTGGAGCTCACTATGTAGACCAGGCTGGCCTTGAACTCGCAGAGATCCACCTGCCTCTGCCACCCTGGTGCTGGGATTAAAGGTGTGCTCACCACTCCCAGCTGCAAACTTTATTTTTAAAATGAAGCGTACTGAAGAGATGGCTCAGTGGGTAAAGTGCTTGTTGTGCAAATGTTAGGAGCTGAGTTTGGTTCCACAAACACCAAATAAGGCCCAGGGTGGTGATGTGTCTATAATCCCAGCACTTCTACTAGGAGGTGGAGGCGGAGGCAGGAGAATCTCTGGAAACTCAGGGACTAGCTATCCTTGTTTCTGCAGCTGGAGACTCTTGTTTTAAAGAAAATTAAAAGAAGGTAGAATGGACTACTACAGTGTTTGACCCTACACATGCACTGGCAAACCAAGGCTCATACAAATGTTCATATGCACACATCATATATACACATAGACACTTCATACGCACATACACAGAAAAATATCTAATTATTTACTGGTAGTAAGTCCAATATATAAGAATCTTGGGGCTGGAGAGATGGCCTAGTGGTTAAGAGTGCCGATTGCTCTTGTAGAGAACCTGGGTTCCATCCTCAGCACCCACATGGCGTCTGAGAACCATCTGTAACTCCAATTCCAGGAGAACTCCAGTTCCAGGGGAATCCGACACCCTCTTCTGACCTCCGCGACCTCCGCGGCATTGCACGACACGAGTGCACAGACCTACATGCAGACAGTACATTCATACACATTAAATAAATAAATAAATAAAATAATAAATAAATAATATAAATAAAAATATATAAGAATCTTGTTTTAAATAAATATACTCCAGAGGAGCTAATCCTCTGGTATGCCTGTGTCCAGCCCACTGTCTCACTTTGCTGACGTAGCAGGTGGGATTGTACAGAAGTCCCAAGCTAGGTCTTGTGATCCACCTGGTAGATGATGATCTAAGAAAAATAGCAGAGTTATGAAAAGTTCCAACGATCCCACAAAACATTCCAGTTCTTAGTGATTGATAAATTCTTCTGCAGAAAAAAGAAGCTTCAATGTGATTAAGGTAAAGCATGGAGACCACAACCCAGGGTCCACACAGGAATTAACATGATTAGATTCAAGTAGACAATAAATGCTATTAAAAGAATACATTTTATAAGACTGTCCAATTTTCTTTTTGTGTTTACTTGTCAATATCTTAGACAACAGAAGAACTTCTTGTTGTTAACATGTACTCAGGAACTATATGGATTTGACATTTCCCTTGCCAGAGTTCACATTCATTCACATGGATATAGCTAAGTCTTTTCTATCTTACAAAACAAATTCAATAGCCATTACTTCCACAAAGTACTCTCTCTCTCTCTCTCTCTCTCTCTCTCTGTCTCTCTCTCTCTCTCACACACACACACACACACACACACACACACACACACACATAATGGTCATGGTATTTAAACTGCTCTGATCTTCCATTGTTCAGCCTTTATACTATGCTATTGATGCTTATAGAAATGAGAAATGGGGGCTGGAGAGATGGCCTAGCGGTTAAGAGCGCCGACCACTCTTGCAGAGGGACCCAGGTTCGATCCCCCAGCACCTACATGGCGGCATGAAAACCCCTGTAACTCCAATTCCAGGAGAAACTCAGTCCAGGGGAATCCAACACCCCTTGCTGACCTCCAAGGCATTGCATGACACAGGTGGCACAAAGCTACATGCAGAAGTACATCATCACACATAAAAAATAAATAAAGATAAAAAAATTAAAAAAAAAGAATTGAGAATGGGGGCTGGAGAGATGGCTCAGTAGTTTAAGTGTGGCTGAACTGCTCTTGCAGAGGGCCCGGGTTCGATTCCCAGAACCCACATGATGGCTAAGACCATCTTTTAACTCCAGTTCCAAGGGGAATCTGACCCCCTCTTCTGACCTCCACACCATTGCCACACACGGGTGCAACCAACCTACATGCAGAAAGTACACTCATATATCATAAAAATAATAAATAATAAAAAAAATAAGAAAATTTAAAAAAAAAGAAATGAGAAATGATGAATAATTTCTATCTACCTGAACTATTAGGCCTGTTTTTTTTTTTTTTTTTGTTGTTTTTTTTTTTTTTTTGTCTTTTTGAGACAGGGTCTCCCTATAGCCCCAGCTAGCCTTATTAATAAAATAAAATAAAAAAAGAAAATTAAAAAAAAGAAATGAGAAATGATGAATAATTTCTTCTACCTGACTATAGGCCTTTTAAAGAAAGAGTCCATATGTGATTCAGAGATTTATGGAGCTAGCCCTTCCTTTTGGGGGGGGGTACTAAGATGTATGGTGTGGAAAAGTTAATGTCCTTTCTTTTCCTTCCTTCACTGAATTATTTAATGAATATTTATAGAATCTTTACTTTGTTAAGGTTCTTCTCTAAGCACTCATACTATAGAAGAACTTTAATTTGGTTAGAATATAGTCAAGAAAAAATGGAAAGAATCAAACTATATGGTATGTTAAAACATGCATGTGGCATGAGAAAAGTGAAGCAAGAAGGAAGTTAACAGGTAATGTTGGTGAAATGACGGTCAAGGAAAAGTTACGGATCAGGTGACATTTGTATAGCAATGTGTTGTTCTAAAAAAACTCCATGTGGTTATAGAGACAAAGGACACTGCAGTGTTTCTATCCTAATCTGTTAGCTTTTCTCTTGTTTTCAGCATAACAATGCAGCCAGATCACACTGAGGCAGGCAAGCATAACCAAGGATAAACTCAGACTCAGCAGGAGTTCCACTATGAGGTTTTAACTACTAGAGCAGCTCAAGTTTTCATGGTCCCTGAGATAAGAAACCACTGAAGGGAGTGCTCTGACACTTTTTATATGTTCACATGGTGGGATTCTTCCTACTTTGTAAAAGTAGAGGTCACTTACTTTGCAGGAGTAGAAATCCTTTTGCAGGCAAGGATGTGGGTGACTACCATTACTTGTTAACTAAAGCACAATAAGGAACAATATTTGCAAGAGTATCTGACTTTCAATTTCCTGTCACCAGGGTCACTGGGAGCTGAGTGCATGGGGCTGTGAAGTATTGACCACTTCAATCTTCTTATTTTACCTTCATGACTGAGTTCACTGATTTTCTCAGCGTTTGCATTTAATGGAATTTGATTTTTTTTTAAAGAACCATGGTTGAGTTTTTTAAATGTCTTTTCTGCTGTCAACGATTCACCACAGATTTCTAATTGTATTGCCTATCCTTGAAACTAACCACTTTCATTTCACACTGCTGCCCTGCAGAAGGACACACTCTAAGCTCAATTGGACTGCAGGGCAGATAATTTCTAATTAGAAGGATATCTTTTAAAAAATCATTCTGCTTTTTATTAAAAAAAAGCATGTTTATCTTTCCATCACTTTTTTTTTTCCAGATGCTCCGTTTCTATTAGCCTGTAATGAAACACATTAAAATTTCATCGTTGCATATTTTCCAAATTCTTTGCAATATAAAATTATATTATAAAATTATAAAAATAAATTCTTTGCAATATAAAAGGTTTCATTGATTTCAAATTTCTGAAATTGCATAATGGTGAATAAAAGTAGTAAAAATTGTTAAGATAAGAGGCCTACTAAAATACATCCCAATATCCCAGACTATATTGCCCCAGGAAGAGCTAGATTTAATTTGGGGCAAATAAATCAAGTCTAATTTTGCATTACACCTAGAAAGATTACTTGAGTCTCTTAGACATAAGAGGGACTAGCAATTGTGAATTACTATCATTTAGAATTAAAATAAATCTAATTTTATTTTTAGTTGACATACACTTCTATGAAGGTGGTATTGGCTTTTAAAATTGAGTTACCTTTGTCAGACAATTTTTTTTTCAGAAAAAATAACACTGGGCTGCAGAGATGGCTCAGCAGTTAAGAGCACTGACTGCTCTTTCAGAGGATTCAGGTTTGAATCCCAGCACCCACATGTTGGTGAATAACCATCAATAACTCCAGTTCCAGAGAATCTGATGCTCTCTTCTGACCTCTGCAAGCATTGCAGGGCACAAGTGCACTTAAACATATGCAGGTAATACATTCATACACATAAAATAAAATCTATAAATAAAATATTTTAAAAAGAAAAAGTAACAATAAAAACCCTAAGATTAATGAGCTGGCAAGAATTACAATGTATGAATATTAGTAACATGAGACACTATAAAATAGAGGGCAGAAATGTGTTCTCTTTAATTATGCATATATTTTAAGTAATTCTTAAATTTCTTTATGAAGGGAATTCTCCTGATACAGTGTTTGTTGTTTGGCTATTTAAGTAATAATGGAATGTTTTTATGAACTATTTGAAAGTTTATTCTTAAATATGCAGTCTTTTCTTTATGGATTAATAAGTAAAATGGATAGCATGTTAGCAATCCCCATTTCACAGACAGGGAAGCTGAAACTCATGGGCGAAAGACATTTGTGGGTCACTTGACTAACAAGTGAAAGAGCTAGACTTTGGATCTATCTGCCTTGCCCTGAACCTGATCTCTTTACTCTGGATTTCTTCACCCTAGAAATACCAATCCTTTTCCATGGCCATTGCCTGAGAGGGGCGCACTTATACACATTCAGGCTATAACTCATACACACATAAAATAATAAATAAAATATAAAAAGGAAAAACAGCCTTAATACTTTTTGAGATTTCTGTCTTCACCTTCACCTAGCTCCTTTATATGAGGAAATAAATCCTGTATTGGTAGTAGTGCTTAAACTACAACCTTTTAATTGATTAAAAAAATAAAATGCTTGTATGACACGGATGCACAGACCTGCATGCAGACATTACATTCATACACATAGAAAAAAAATAATTTAAAAAAATAAAATGAAAAAAATAAAATGCCAGTATACCTAAGCTACTATGCACCCAGATTCATGTACTGCTGTAACTTGACTAAGTTGGCATGATTTCAAAGCTATGAAAAAGTGAAATTAAAACAAGCTATGGGAGCATAGAGATGAAATTAAGTTTTCTACTTTGATGGATGGAGGAGACTTTGAAGTAGTTTATCTATAAAAATTGGGATATTATCTGATAGAAAATTAACACAAATGATGTTCTTTAGAATTTTTCTACAAATATAATTTTCCCATTTTATCAAAGTCTAAAAGTAGATATAGAACACAATAGTAAAAACTTAAAAAGGTTCCTTTCAAGAAAGGATAGTTTGTGATATTTTATAATAAAAAGTAATCTCAAGGGAATTAGCTTCAAATTTTGTTTCAATTATTGGTTTTCATTGAGGTTTTTGGGAGGGTTAAATCCTTTTCTTTTTTCATGATTTATTTATTTTATTCTATTTTTGGTATAATACTTTTATTGATGCTTTGTGTACTTCATACACCATTCTTGAGTTTGATTTACACACATTCCTCTCTCCCAGCACTCCTTACCCCACCCAGTTCATGCACTCTGCCTTACATGTCCTGCATATTTCTCTCACTCTTTTCAAAGTTTTTCTTTGCAAATGTTTATTGCTTTGGGCAGAACTTAACACTATCAGTCCATTCTTTGACCAAATCCTTATGTTGATGTGGTTCCCTCCCAACTGTATTGCTCCAAAATATGCCTATAAAAACGTCATATATGTACCAGAATTATGTCCTCCAGGAATAAAGTGTATGTTAACTCAGATATATGTTTAGGAGTTCACATTTTTTTTCCTTTGATTTTATATTACTCTAAAATATGAATATCTGTTTGCCACATGGATACATTAATTACCATGTCTGAAAGTAAGTAATAAGTTAATTCTAGGGAGCATTAAGAGATTCACATTACAACACCAGTTGCTTTCAGCTAGAAAGAAATAGAACAATAATGTTGCTCAGCTTGCCTTTCAATTGCAGGAAATTGGTACTCGCATCCACAAATGAGGGAAACCATTCCCCATTTGTTTCTCTGGGACTGTGTTACTTCACTTAGCATAATGGCTTTGAGTTCCATCCATTTACCTGCAAAGTTCATGATGCTATGTTTCTTTACCCTGCATAGAACTCCACTGTGTAGATGTACCATATTTTTATTATCCACTGGTCAGTTGAGGGGCATTCGGGTTGGTTCCAGCTCTTCGCTATTGTGAAAACAGATGCAATAAACATAGATGTGCATGTATCTTTGCAGTAGGATGAGTCTTGTAGGTATAAACCCAGTAGTGGTATGGCTGGGTCAGGTGGTAGGCTCATTTTGAGTATTTTAAGGGTTCTCCACACTGCTTTTCATAATGGTTGTACAAGTTTACATTCCCACCAGCAGTGGATGAATGTTCCCCAAAAACTTTCCCCACAAAGTCTCCAGCATTTGGTGTCTTTTGTTTTCTTGATCTTAGCCAGTATTAATGGAGTGAGATGATATTTTAGAGTGGTTTTAATTTGCATTTCCTTAATTATTAATGATGTTGAACACTTTTTAAGATGTTTCTCTGCTGTCTTTACTTCCTCACTGGTGAAATCTCTGTTCACCTCTCTACTCCATCTTTTGAGTGAGTCATTTTTACTTCTTGCTTTTTGTTTTTTGAGGACTTTACATATTCTGGATGTTAATGCTCTGTCAGATGTATCACTGGTGAAGATTTCCTCCCATTCTGTGGGTTTTCTCTTCACTTCCTTGATTGTTTCTTTTGCTGTACAGTAGCTTTTGAGTTTGATGAGGTCCCAGTTGTCAGCTGTTTACCTTATTTCCTGCACAGCTGCTGTTTGATTTAGAAAAGTCTTTTCTAACTCTTATGTCCTGTAGATTGCTACTAACTTTTTCTTCTATTACCTTCAGAGTTGCGGGTTTCACATTGAGGTCTTTGATACATTTGGAGTTGATTTTTGTACAGGGTGAGAGGTAGAGGTTTCTTTTTGTTCTTCTACATATGGTGATCCAGTGTTGCCAGCACCGTTTGCTGAAGATGCCATTTTTCCTCCAATGAGTTTTCTTTGGCCCCTTTATCGAATATGAGGTGGCTAAAATTGTATGAGCCCAAGTTTGGATCTTCAACTTTGTTACATTATTCAATAGGTCTGTTTTTGTGCCAGTACCAGGCTGTCTTTATGATTATAGCTTTGTAGTATAGCTTGAAGTCTGGTAAAGAGATCCCCCCTGTATTGTATTTTTTGCTTAAGGTTGCTTTAGCTATTCAGGTCTTTTGTCTTTCCATTTGAATTTAAGGATTTTTTTTCCAAGTCTGTGAAGAATGTCTTGAGGATTTTAATTGGGATTATATTAAATCTGTGTATTAATTTGGGTATAATGGACATTTTTACTATATTCATTTTTTCAATCCATGGGCATGGGAGGATTTTCCCTCTTTTGATGTTGTCACAAATATCCTTCTTCAGGGCTTTAAAGTTTTTGTTGTAGAGACGCTTGGGGTCTTTGGTTAGGTTTGTTCCTAGGTATTTTATTGTTTTTGAGGCTATTGTGAGTGTGGAGGTCTCCTTATATTCCTTCTCCAGTGGCTTGTTGTTGGTGTAAAGAAAGGCTACTGATTATTCTAGGTTAATTTTGTGTCCTGCCACTTTACTAAAACTCTTGATTCTAGGAGTTTTCTGGTGGAGCTTTTAGCATTGCTCAGGTAAACTATCATATCATCTTCAAAAAGGGATAGTTTGACTTCTTCTTTTCAAATTAGTACTCCTTTAATTTCCCTTTCTTGTCTTATTGCTCTAGCAAGTGTTTCAAGCACTATATTGAAGAGGAATGGTGATGGGGGCAGCCTTGACAGGTTTCCTCCTTTAAGGGGAATTGTTCTAATTTTTCTCAATTTAGGATGATGCTGGCTGTGGGTTTGTTGTATATGGCTTTGATTATATTTAGGAATGTTCACTTCAGTCCATTTCCCTATAGAACTTTAAACATGAAGGGATGTTGGATCTTGTCAAGAATTTCTCTGCATCAATTGAGACGATTGTCTGATTTTTGTGTTTCAGTTCATATATGTGTTTTATGATATTTATTGATTTATGTATGTTGAAACATCCCTGCATCTCTGGTGTGAATCCAACTTGATCATGATAGATGATCTTTTTGATGTGGGTCTGTATGCGATTTGCAAGTATTTTGTTGAGAATTTTTGCATCTGTGTTCATTAATGAGATGGGTCTATATTTTTCTTTTTTGGTTGTGTCTTTGTCTAGTTTTGGAATTAGAGTGATGCTGGCTTCATAGAATGAATTTGGCAGATTTCCCTCTGTATATCCTTCTGAAAAGTTTGAGTAGTAAAGGGTTGTAAGACCTCTTTAAATATTTATACAATTCTGCTGTGAAACTATCTGGGCCCAGGCTTTTTTTACTTTTGAGATTTTTTATTACATCTTCATTTTCCTCATTTGTTATGGGTCTGTTTAAACTGTCAATGTCTTCTCTGTTATGCTTTGCTGATTCTTCGGATTTAAGATATTCATCCATTTGTCTTAGGTTTTCAAACTTAGAAGAGTATATGTTTTTGAAGTATTCGCATATGATTGAATCTTTTTGTTGTCTCTTATGATGTTTCCTTTTCATCACAAATACTATTAATTTGGAGTTGCTATTTTTCTTTTGGTTAACTGGGCTATAGCTCTGTCTATCTTGCTTATCTTTTCAAAGAACCAGCTTTTAGAGTCATTGGGGTTTGTGTTGTTTTCTTTGTTTCTATTTCATTGATCTCTGCCTTTATTTTTGTTATTTCTTCCTGTCTGTTGTGTTTAGGGTCCATTTGTTGTTTTTTCTCAAGTGATTTTAGCTGCAGTGTTAGATCATTTATTTGTTCCCTTTCTGTTTTTTTTTTTTAATTTTATTTTTTTATATGAACACTTAGGGCTATGCATTTCCCTCTTAGGACTGTTTTTAAAGTATCCCACAGGTTTTGTTGTGGTGTATTGTCATTTTTGTTTAGTTCCATGAATACTTTTACTTATTTGTTTATTTTTATTTTACTTTTTATGTGTATACATGTACTGCTTGCATGTACGTAGGTGCATTCCCGTCATGCAATGCTGCGGAGGTCAGAAGAAGACATTGTATTCCCCTGTAACTGGAGTTAAAGATGGCTCTCCACTGCCATATGAGTGTTGGGAATCAAACTCTTGTCTTCTGTAAGAACAGTCAGTGGTCTTAACTACTGAGCTATCTTTTCAGCCCCCATGAATACTTTTATTTCACCGTTATTTCTTCCCTGACCCATTCATTTTTCAGGATGGTGCTGTTTAGTCTCCATGTGTTCTTGTAGCTAGTAGGGCTTATTCTGGTGCTAATATTGAGCTTTATTGCACTGTGGTCTGATAGAATGCATGGAATAATTTCAATCCTTTTGTATTTGTTGAGATTTCTTTTTTTTAATTTTTTAAATTTATTTTGGTATGTGTGTGGATGTACTGTCTGCATGCAGGTGTGTGCACCCATGTCGTGCAATGCCGCAGAGGTCAGAAGAGGGTATCAGATTCCCCTGGAACTGGAGTTCTCCTGGAATTGGAGTTTCAGATGGTTCTCGGCTGCCATGTGGGTGCTGGGGATCGAACCCCGGTCCTCTGTAAGAGCGGTCGGTGCTCTTAACTGCTAAGCCATCTCTCCAGCCCCGAGATTTCTTTTGTATCCCAGGATGTAGTAGATTTTGGAGAATGTTCCCTGCAGCACTGAGTAGAAAGTATATTCTCTGGTGTTTGGTTGGAATCTTCTAAAGATGTTTGTGAGCTCCATTTGTTATATTATATTGTTCTATTACAATGTATCTGTTCATTTTTTGTCCAGTTGATCTATCCAACAGACTCAGTGGAGTATTGAACTCCCCCCCCCATTATTAGGCCATGATTAATCTGTGTCTTGAGGATCTGCAGAATTGTGTTTGTATAGTTCAGTGCACCTGAGTTTGGTGCATAAACATTTAGTATTGTGAAGTATTCCTGGTTAATAGTTCCTTTGATCAGGATGTAATGGCCCTCTTTATCTCTTCTGATTGACTTTACTCTGAGGTCTATTTTGTCTCATATTAGAATAGCAACACCTACATGCTTTTTGGTACCATTTCCTTGGAATATTTTTTTCCATCCTTTCACTTTAAGTTGGTGTCTGTCCTTAACGGTGAGATAGGTTTCTTGTATATGCAGCATATAGATGGATTCTATTTCCTAATCCACTCTCTCAGTCTATGTCATTTGATTGGGGAATTTAGATAATTAATATTTAAGGTTATTGTTTGGAGATGTAAATTGCTTCCTTTCAATTTAGTTTTTATTTGGATTCTTGGTTTAGGTCTATATTTATGCTGCTATGCTTTTTACTAATTTCTCTCTCTAGCTGCTTGGGGATAGTTGCTCCTTTCCTCAGTTCTTTGAATTGCTTCGAGTATTTTCTGAAGTGTTGATTTTTGTGACATGTATTCTTTCTTTTTGTTTATGTAGTGAAATATTTTTCTTTCTCGTTCAACTATAGTTGACATTTTTGTTGGGTATAGTAATCTGGGTTGGCATCTAAAGTTGTTTAGCACTGGAAATAATTTGGTCCATGTTCTTCTGGCTTTCACAGTTTGCACTGAGAAGTCAGCTGTAATTCTGTTGGGCTCCCCCTTATATGTAATTTGTTGTTTTTCTCTTGTGGCTTTCACTATTTTATCTTTGTTTTGAGCAGCTAACATTTTAACTATGATATGTTGTGGGGAATTTCTTTTCTGGTCTTTTCTGTTTGGTGTTATATTTGCTTCTTGTATTTGTATGGGTGTCTTTTTTCAGTGTGGGGAAATTTTCTTCTATTATCTTGTTGAAGATGTGATCAATTCAGTTCACTTGGGATTTTTCTCCTTCCTCCATCTCTATGATGCAGAGATTTGGTCTTTCATAGTATGCCACATTTCCTGGTTGTTCCACTCTTGCATTTAAAAAAAATGTTCATAATCTTCACTTGAGCTTTTTTGTTGTTCCCTGTTATCCTGCAGGTTTTATAGTTGTATTAGTCAGGGTTGTCTAAAGAAACAGAAGCAACAGGACGAATATATAGCTATATAAAATTTATTGATTTGCTCACGTGATAGAGTTCAAGGAGTCCAACAGTAGCTGCACCATGCTGGAGAGGCTGAGAATCCAGGGAACTGCTCAGTCTGCAGGGTGGGATGTCTCAGTAGTCCCAACCTGATGCTGAAGATCCGATGGGTTCCAGGAGATCTGCCGGTCTCAGTACACACTGGGATCCGAAGGGTTGATCACAGCAGCAAGACAAACTCACCAGATGAGAGAGGCAAGCCGCAGGAGAAAAAAAGGACCAGCTCCCTCTGCCGTGGCCTTAAATACTTCCTGCAGACAGAAGGTAATGTCCACATTTGGGGTGGGCCATCCGGGTTGAGGTGGTCCAATCCAAAGATCCCTTTTCTCTTATTTGTTCCTTAGTCCAGTCAAGTTGACACCCAGGATTAACCATCACAAGTCCACCCCTTGTCAACTTGACACACAATAAATAGTCTCTCCTTATGTTATGCTTAAATGTCAATTGCAAACAATGGCAAGGTCATAATTCCACCTAACATGTTATAAGTATCTCATGTGCAATAGCAAAGCATTATATCTTAGAGTAGGTGGTAATGTCCTTGAGGAGCACTTAGTCCTTCAGGTTCTAATAACCTAAATATGACAACACTTAACACTTATCTCAGTTGCACATTCAAAAGGGAACAACAAGGCCAGCCTGGTCTACAGAGTGAGTTCCAGGACAGCTGGGACTACAGGGAGACCCTGTCTTGAAAAGACAGCAAACAAACAAACAAACAAAAAACAAAAAAAGGAACAACACAAGTATCCACTTTATATATATATATATATATATATATATATATATATATATATAATATATATGCCATTCTTAACCAAATAGGACAAAAATTAATATCTATTACAATCCACGTTTCTTGCAACTGGTCCTGTGGCTCAGTGATATTTATGATTATCTTTCTATGACCCATTCTGTATTTCCTCCACCATCAGCAAGCACCTCTGCAGGTCTTGGCTCTTTCCCTGGAGGAGTGACCAAAACCTTCATCCCTGAAGGGTCTGGGCCATTTTATTTTCCTGTCTGGTTTGGGTTGTTGGAGTTTCCCATTGACCTTAATCATAGGACATGATAGCACCAGAAAGCACCCTACAGCATCTCCTGCCTTCCAGACAAAATCTTCCTTGCCCCCATTGTGGAGAAAAAGTCCAATTTCCCCCTGGTAGTCTGGATCAATCACTCCTCCTCCTACTGTTATTCCTTCCTTAGCCTGTTGACTTAAAGGCAGTAGAAGCCCCAAGTGGCCAGGGGGAAGTCAATTCAATGGAACGTTTGCTTAGCTCTCCTGGCAAAAGCACTCCCCCATTGGAGCCAAATCATCTAGACCAGAACGCAAGGTTGTGGGTACAGGAAGCAAAAATTTTCCTACTGGGTCACTAGGGGTGATAGTGAGTGGAATCACTCCCACTTCCACCCCTTGGTTCCTGGACCCATGAATTCTGGCTATAGGAGAAACAGTACCATACAGTGGATGCTGATTAAAAGCATATACTGCTTGCTGGAGAACCTTGCCCCAGCCTTCCAGGGTATTGCTACCTAATTGGTGCTATAACTGTGTCTTCAAGAGGCCATTCCATTGTTCTGTCAAGCCAGCTGCTTCTGGGTGGTAGGGAACATAGTAAGACCAGTGGATACCATGACCATGGGCCCACTGTTGCACTTCTTTGGCTGTGAAGTGAGTTCCTTGGTCAGAAGCGATGCTGTGAGAATACCATGATGGTGGATAAGGCATTCTGTAAATCCCTGGATGGTAGTTTTTGGCAGAAGCATTACGTGCAGGAAAGGCAAATCCATAACCAAATAAGTATCTATTCCTGTAAGGACAAAACCTGTCCCTCCATGATGGAAGTGGTCAATGTAGTCAACCTGCCACCAGGTTGCTGGCTGGTCACCCCGGGGAATCACACCATATCGGGGGCTCAATGTTGGTCTCTGCTGTTGGCAAAACTGGCACTCAGCAGCAGCTGTAGCCAGATCAGCCTTGGTGAATGGAAGTCCATGCTGTTGAGCCCATGCATGACTTCCATCTCTGCCACCATGACCACTTTGTTCATGGGCCCACTGAAGCAACAACAAGGGATAGCTGGAGAAAGAGCTGACTATCCATAGAATGAGTCATCTGATCTCTTGATTATTAAACTCATCCTCTGCTGAGATCACCTTTTGATGAGCATTTACATGAGACACAAGTATCTTCACATCCTTGACCATTCAGAGAGCTCTATCCACATACTTCTCCCCAAATGTCTTTCTCACCAATTTCCAGTCATGCTCCTTCCAAGTCCTGACCATCCAGCCAAACCATTGGCTACAACCATGAATCAGTATATAATCGAACCTCTGGCCATTTCTCCTCCAGGAAAATGCACAACCATGTGCACTGCCCAAAGTTCTGCCCACTGTGAAGACTTTCCTTCACCAGTGTCTTTAGGGTTGTTTCAGTAATAGGCTGTAATGCTGCAGCTGTCCACCTCTGGGTGGTGCCTGCATAGCTGTGCAGAACCATCAGTAAACCAGGCCCTAGTCTTCTCTTCCTCAGTCAACTGATCATAGGGCAAACCCCATGAAGCCATAGGTGATGCTTAAGCACAGGAGGCCTTGTAACAGAGAGTGGGAACCAAAGGCAATTGGGCAACTTCTTCATGTTGCTTGCTTGTGCCCTAGGGCCTGCTGGGCCCTGTCACTATGTACACTTCCATTTGACAATGGACTGTGCTGTGAATGTCCATTTATGGTCTGGTGGGTCAGATAACACCCAGCTCATGATGGGCAGCTCAGTTCTCATGGTGACTTGGTGGCCTATTGTCAAATGTTCAGTTCCACTAAGGCCCAATAAAGGCTAAGATTGTCTTTCAAAAGGAGAATAGTTGTTTCAAGATGAAGGTAGAGCCCTACTCCAAAATCCCAAGGGCATCCACTGTGATTCCCCTATGGGAGCCTTCCACAGACTCCAGACAGCATCTCTATCTGCCACTGAAACTCAAGCACCATTGGGTCTGTTGGATCATATGACCCTAGGGCAGAGCAGCCTGCACTGCAGCTCTGGACCTGTTGAAGAGCCTTTTTCTGTTCCAAGCCCTACTCAAAGTTTGCTGCCTTCCTAGTCACCTGATATATGGGTCGTAGTAACACACCCAGATGAGGAATGTGCTGCCTCCAGAATCCAAAAAGGCCCACTAAATGTTGTGCTCTTTCTTGTGGAGGGAGGGCCAGGTGCAAGAACTTATTCTTTACCTTAGAAGGAATATCTCTCCATGCTCCACTCTGAGAAACTTCACTGGGGTAGATGGCCCTTGAATTTTAGTTGGATTTATTTCCCATCCTCTCATGCTCATATGCTTTACCAACAAGTCTAGACTAGCTGCTACCTCCTGTTCACTGGGTACAATCAGCATAACATCATCAATATAGTGGACCAGTGTGAATATTTTGTGGAAGAGTCAGGCGACAAGATCCCTTGTAACTAAGTTATGGCACAAGGCTGGAGATTAACATAACCCTTGAGGTAAGACAGTAAAGGTATACTGTTGCCTTGCCAGCTGAAAACAAATTGCTTCTGGTGGTCCTTAGAACCGGTATTGAGAAGAAAGCATTGGCCAGATCAGTAGCTGCATACCAGGTACCAGGAGACTAATTAATTGCTCAAGTAAGGACAGCACATCTGGTAGAGCGGCTGTAATTGTTGTCACAACTTGGTTGAGTTTTCGATAGTCAATGTACTTCTCCATGATCCATCTTCTTTTACACAGGCCAAGTTGGAGAGTTAAAGGAGATGTGGTAGGAATCACCATCCCTGCATCTTTCAAATCCTTGATGGTGGCACTAATTTCTGCAATCCTCCAGGGATACAATACTGTTTTTGGTTCATATTTTCCTGGTAGAGGCAAACCAATGGTTTCCATTTGGCCTTTCCAACCATGAATAGCCCTCACTCCACAGGACAGGGAACCGTGTGGGGATTCTGCCAAGTTTCTAATTATATCTATCCCAATTATACATTCTGGGGACTGGGAAATAACCACGGATGAGTTTGGGACCCACTGGGCCCACTGTGAGTCAGACTTCAGCCAAAACTCAATTTATCACCTGACCTCATAGGCCCTACTTTAACCAGAGGGCCAAAATGCTTTTTAGGGTCTCCTGGGATCATGTCAATCAGAACAGTATCCAATAGGCCTCAAAAAGTCTGATTATTTCCTTTTCACCAGTGATAGTTACCCTGTCGTTAAAAGGCCTTCAGTTCCCTCTGGGGAAGGACAGGAGGATGGCAAACAGCAAAATTCTTTGGTATTGTGACAAGGTTCTTCTCACGGAACCCAGCCACCCCTTCATTCAAGGAGTTCTGGGTCTGTGAACTGTTCAAGTCTGGAAACTGGTTAACTGGACAGGATTCACCTTACTGTTGAAATCCAATGTTGACTTCCTGTCAGTTGTTCTAGAGCTTTTCTGCTTAACAGATCAAATAAAAACTTAGTAGTTCTTATGTATTTGGTTCCCGGGAACACCATGATTAATTAACCAGTTCAAAAGATCATTTTGGGTCAGCCATTATAGGCATTGTTTTGCCTTTGCCACCCTATTATGATAACTAGATAACTACTTGTATCTGGCCTTCGCGATTCAGTGCCACCTGACGCCTACTCTGAGGTCCTGTTAAACCTAGTTATGTGTACATTTTAATTTATGCAAGTGAGCAACAACTTCTGTAACTGTAAGTTCTTGCATAAGAATTAGAATTGGGAGGCAGAGGCAGGCGGATCTTTGTGAGTTCAAGGCCAGCCTGGTCTACAGAGCGAGTTCCAGGACAGCTGGGGCTACAAGGAGACCCTGTCTCGAAAAGACCAAAAAAAAAAAAGAAATTAGAGCAGAAACAAAGCTCTTTAAATGTTCTGGTGTCTCTCTCAGTACTTTTCATCTTATAAACTCAGTAAAAGGCATGTCCTCTGGGTCCTCATATTGTGGAGAATGTGGTTTTACACTTTGAATCCACTCGAGCATGCCCATCTGCCTGACCCTCACAATCCCTTCATCAATACTAAGCCAAGGAATATCAGGCATATCTAACTTGCTGTTAGTAGGCCATGTTTTAATAAATATTTCAGCCAACCATTCAAATAAACTTTTAACACCTTTTTTAACTGCTTGAGCTTCCATGTTAAACCTAGAATCTCTACTCAGTGGGCTCATATTGATAAACTCAGTCTGATCCAGTTTTATATTCCTTCCACCATTATCCCACACCCTTAAAATCCATTCCCACACATATTCCTTAGGCTTCTGCCGGAATGAATCGGTGTATTAGTCACTTTTCTGTTGCTGTGATAAAACGCCATGACCAAAGGAAGAGTTTATTTGAGCTTATGATTGGCGGTTCCAGGGAATTAGAGTCCATTGTGGCGGGAGGGCAGCTGGATCTGGAGCAGCAAACCGAGGGTCACATCTGGCAAAGAGCATGGGAAACAGAGAGGGCAACTGTAGACCACAGAGGCTTGTTAAAACTCACTAAGCCTGCCCCCAGTGACACACTTCCCCCAGCATGGCCACACCTTCTGAGACCTCCAAAAACAGCGCCACCAACTGGAGACAAATGTCTGAATACTTACAGCCTATGGGGGACACTCATGCAAACCACCACAATCAGCAAACTTATTAATTTCTTAAGTGGTGTAGCACAGCTCTTCGTGGACCACACTTTGTATCTTACCTTGAGGGGCTTGCTTAGCCTTCAATGTGGTTATAGGTCTAGAGGTAACAATTGTTGGGCCCTGAGGGACATTAGCTCCCACTGGGAGGGGGAGATTAGTTTCCTCAGGCAAGGGCAGGGAGGAGGGATCTGCAGGGTGTGGATTCTCTGCTGAGGGTGGGGAGATTAATTCCTCAGATAAAGAAAATCCCTCAGAATCCCAGGGTTCAAAATCCTCATCATCGTGGCTCTCCCACACATCTCCATCCCAAGTTTCAGGGTTCCTCCCTTTCCCCACCAGTGCTCTCACTTTGACTGCTGACACTCTTCGTGGCTGGGAATTAAATTTGCGTTGTAAATCAGCCAAATGTATAATAAGGACTTCAGCTTGATTTTCTGCCACTTTAGATCTTTGGCTGCTGGAGAGAAGATTCTCTTCCAGAGTACACTTGGAAACTTTTAAACTGTTGTTTCGAATCTTGAGCTGGTCATTTTTATCACTGAGCTCCTTATTTTCCTCTATCACTTTATCCAGAGATGCTAGGAACAACAAGGCAACATCATTATTTTCCTTACTTTTCCACAATTTCTCAAACATTTTATGTATAGAGTTGCTAAATTCCTTGCTTCTCACAAGAAATGAGTTAGGTGAGTCAAATGGATCTATCTTCATAATTACATCAAATAGTCTGCACCAAGGATTATCATTCCTCTTCATTCCACCAGGAGAGCCTTCAGTAACTCTAGGCTTCATTGGGTTGGTGATCTGGCTCCAGAAACTACCAAGCCCACTAAAGAAATTCACCCTTTCAATTCTGTTTCTCTAGAACCACTACTGGTACCAAAATTTGTATTAGTCAGGGTTCTTGGGGCTGGAGAGATAGCCTAGTGGTTAAGAGCACCAACTGCTCTTGCAGAGGACCCGGGTTCAATCCCCAGCACCCACATGGTGGCTAAGAACCATCTGTAACTCCAATTCCAGGAGAACTCCAGTTCCTGGGGAATCTGAGACCCTCTTCTGACCTCCGCGGCATTGCACGACACGGGTGCACAAACCTACATGCAGACAGTACATTCAGATACATACAAAAATAAACTGAATAAAAAAAAAGAAAAGAAACAGAAGCAACAGGATGAATATATAGCTATATACAATTTATTGATTTGCTCACGTGACAGAGTTCAAGGAGTCCAACAGTAGCTGCACCACACTGGAGAGGTTGAGAATCCAGGGAACTGCTCATTCTGCAGGGCTGGATGTCTTAATAGTCTGAATCTGGTGTTGAAGGTCCGATGGATTCCAGGAGATCTGCTGGTCTCAGTACACGCTGGGATCCGAAGGGTTGATCACAGCAGCAAGACAAACTCACTAGATGAGAGAGGCAAGCCGCAGGAGAAAAAAGGGACCAGCTCCCTCTGCCATGGCCTTTTTGTCTTTTTACTAAGATCTCAAGTTTTATATCTGAAGTACAATTTCTCAGGCGTTACTGATTATTTATTGCTGGTTATACTTTCATTTTGTCTCCTAAAGTCCACACAGCCCAGATTAACCAAGGTGGTTAAAACTTGTAGGGATCTTCTGTAGGACTTTTTGAGTTCTGTGTGGATTTATTATGAGATGTTCCCGTGTTATTTTTTCCTTGCCGCTTAAGCATGTGGGTTTATTTTTTGTTGTTGTTTGGATTCTGGTGCTAATTTCAAATGTTAATATGGAGGATTGGTTGGTCATTCACTGTTCTTCCTGCCAGTCTGTTCCTCTACATTGGCTGTGCAGTATAGAATCACTAATACTGAGCTCAGTGGATCATCTGTAATGCAGCTCCACTAGCTTACTGGATACTCTGCACCACTGATGTATGCTGGCCTCCTAGACATCTCCCTGAAAGTGGCTGGGGGACTCTGCCCAACTCAATCACCCTGGAGGGAGGAGGGGAGTGGTGTCCCACTTGTTTCCTGAGCCCCAGGCATCTGGCACTGGCCCCTGTGGCCTGCACCTTCTTGGTCCACCTGGTGTGTGTGCCTGCCTCCTTGGCATCTTCCTGAGGGTGGTGGGGTGACTTCTCCCATGTTGATCATCCTGGAGGGAGGAGGAGCATGGTGTCCTGTCTGGTTCCTGAGTTCCAGGCCTCTAGCGCTGGCCCCCGCCTGAGCCTTCCCACACCTTCCTGGCCCCCAATCCTTTAATTCTAACCAATGAATTGATTCTTTTTTTTTTTTTTTTTTTTTTATCTTTTTGAGGCCAGTTCTCCCTATAACCCTAGCTGGCATGGAACTTGCTCTTAGACCAGGCTGGCCTTGAACTCACCAAGATCCGCCTGCCTCTTTTCCCAAGTGCTAGGATTAAAGGTGTGCACCACTATGTCCGGCTAAGTTGATTTCATTTTTTAAACATGTCTGTAATAATTACTGTCCCTGTAATGTGGGATTGATATGCTTTACTGTTTACTGAAACACAAGCAAACAAACATGGTTAATATTCTTTCGTTTAAATCATGCTCATACAGCATAAAATAATCTTCTATGATGATTTATACCACATTCTGACTTGTATAACTTTTGATTTAATTTTTATGACGAAGATCTACTTGCCTTTTTCTCATCTTTTTGATATAGGTAACTAAAATCAGCTGTCCTTGAAAGTCAATAAATGGCCTGCTTTTGGGAAACTATGAATATTGAGTCTTACTCCATTCAGTCTATTTAAGAAGTAGAGTCCCAGCGACTGTTAATGAATTTAACAGATAAAGCTCACATTCAAAATGACAACTTCCCAGAAGAAAAGGTGTGAAGACTTGTCAACAGTTTAAATTAAAACCTGGTGGTGAGTCTGTTAATCACAAAATCACCTTTGGTTAACAATATCACATAGAACACATAGAAAGTCAAGGCCCAAGTATATTGTATCCCTTATACATGAGCATAGGACATTAGAATTCTTAGGATATGTGAGAAGGTTTTGTGAACTAAGAGATTTATTTTGTATAATGAAGTCACTGTCAAAGAGAAGAAAGAAGATACCAATGCCATATTATTCCTATGGGCAAGAATGAGGAGATGGATTTTGGATTAGCAACAGGAACAACTTGCAATAACATAGACAAGTCCCAATCGAGTTCTACCTCCGGTCTGGAGATGTCAAATGCTTCTCTCTCAAAACGGCAGCTCAGATATTTTTGAAGACAGAAACTGAGTTCAATGATGTGTAAATTCCTATTTTTAAGAATCTCAGAAATCATTTAAATTGTGGTTAAATTTTCATGATTATATTCACTTATCAGAGTAGATTATGCCAACATTTCCAAGGGCAGACTACCAAGTGTTTTCTAATATTGAGTTAAATATATCTTGATCTTTCTTAATTACTCTCCCTTTTTAACCACAACTTTCTCTGAAAGTTTCATGTTGGTCAAGAACCCTCAACATTCAATTTCTATTCTACAGAGAATTCTGTTCTCATAACTAAGTGTGCTCAGCTCCAAGTTATCCATCAGACTTAGGAAGGATTTTCTTGGGATGGTACATTTGACTAAGCTGTTAACCTTTGAAAATATGGCTCTGAACAGAAGGAAAATGCCCAGTATGCAAGCTGTTCTCTTAATATTTGGCTAATATTACCTAATAGAGGTAAGAGTGTACACTTTTAAAACTGACTTTGAAATATTATGTGGATGATTGTATATTCTATGAGGTGTAGTAACATTAATACTTCATTTTAAGTGAAGGAGGAAGATTGGTGAAATCAAGAATACAGTGTCTATGGTGGTAGATAGATGTGATGATTAGTGGTAATTGATAACAGGTAGGACCTGGAACCACAAACAGACAAGCCTTCAGGGACCTGTGAGGGGTTATTTAGCTTCTGAACATGCCTTGATTAGGTTAACATATGTGGGAATATCAAGCTGAACTGTGGGTGGTGTGATTCTGCTGGGCAGAGATCCTAGACTATATGAATCTGAGAAAGTGAAGTGAGTACAAACACTCATCCCCTTCTTTCTGAATGTGGATATGATAAGACCAGCTGCTCCAAGCTCCTGTTGCATTGATGTCTCCACTAGGATGTTACCTTGAACTCTGATTTAAATAAAACCTTCCTTCCCTAAGTTGCTTTTTTCAAGGTATTTCATTCAAACACAGGAAAGGAAACAAAGACAGTGGGCACTCATAATAAATAATTTGCTGAGAGGAATCTCTCTGTAGTCCCAGATAATTACCAATGTGGTTTAAGGGATACCCATTCCCAAGTACTGCAGAACTATTTATGTATGTAAATTATTCTGAGTCTTTTTGCTTCATTTGAGAGAATTCTGAACATATTTAGTTTCAAACAGTGGTGAATCTCTAGAGCAACACATTCATAGGAACCAGAGGTATTATAAAACTTTTCTGTTCAATATTCATTTATTTTATGGATTTGAGTGTTTTGCCTGGTTATTTTTTTGTGTACCACAGGCATGCCTGGTACCCAAAGAGTCCAGAAGAGAGGGCACTGGATTCTCTGGAATTGAAATTGCAGATGGTTAGGAGCTGCCATCTTGGTACTGGGAATTGAAGCTGCGTCCTATGCAAGAGTAGCAAGTGCTCTTAACTGCTGAGCCATTTCCCCAGCCATATATTATAAATCTAGGTTAAAAAAAAAACCTTGAGTTTTTGTTCAAACCATTGCTGGGTCAGAACGGTAGAAAGGGATGTTTGATTTTCTTGAAGTGTATTAGAAATGACATTATTTAAGTCAAATTCAAAGTCAGATTTTTCTATATAAAATAGAAAGGGTAGAAAATAAGGAGAAATCTATTTAAGAGTATCAGAAAAACCATGCTGAGGTTGATTCCTTGAAAAATATTTATTTCATCATTAATTGAAGATGTATATATATATATATATATATTCTATCAGCTGTCAAATACAACAAAATACATGTTCTTGTGTTGGAAAATTTAGTTAAGATGGGTAGCATTCTAAACCAATTGAACCTCCCTGGCCACACCCATGGGGTGGGATGTAGTGACGAAAAGGTTTAGGATTTGCCCCTGGGAGTCGAGTAATGCTGTCTATATAACCAGACATTTTGGAATAAAACGCTCTCTGTATTTGGACCTTAACATGCATCAATGTGGTGTGCTTTCCTGAGCGTGTTTTCCACATGGATCGTCCTGGGAATAAATGGGGCACCCCACATTCTTGTGCATTTAGAAATCTTCAGTTTTGTTTCTAGATTTTTGCAAATTTATAAGAATACAAACTTTGATTATTTGTGTACTGATTATGGAGAAAAGTTGCTCCATAATCTCAATTTAACTCAAGGACTAGATTCAGAGTCTATAGTTGTTAATAAGCTGATGTTTTTTTTTTTAATATAAAACATATATATGTACTTTTCAGTAATGCATACTTAGGAGACAAGGAATCCCTCCAGACATTAAGCTAAGCCTGAATGAGGACTTTCTTATAAACACTCCCTTATGGAAGATGAGAGGCAAAGTTTTCTCTAACTAGAAATGATCATTTTCATAGTAGTAGTTCTATTGGATATACATTGGATATATCCTTGATGCTACTCACATTTTTTTCTGGAATCTTCTTTCTAGTTCTGAAACTTGATGATAATAGTTTGTATGGAAATGAGTTCTGCTGCACACAGGAATGTTTCTATGATTCATTTTGTCCTATTTGACATTATAACTAGTCTTAAGTCTTACAAAAGGCCATGACACAGGATAAGTTGCTGTCCTAGTTTGTCTTCCATTGCTGTGACAAAACACTCTGACCGACACCAACTTGGGGAGGAAAGGGTTTATTCAGCTTACATCTCCTGGGTCACAGTTCATCACTTAGGGAGCCCAAGGCAGGAACTCAGGGCAGGAACCTGGAGGCAGGAGCTGAAGCACAAGCCATGGAGGAGTGCTGTTCACTGGCTTGCTCTCCTGGCTCATGCCCAGCCTGATCTCTTACATAGTACACAACAACCTGCCCAGGGTGGCACTACTCATTGTGGGCTGGGCCCTCCCACATTGCTCAACAATCAATACTCCACAGACGTGGCCACAGGCCAGTCCAATGGAGCCAATTCCCCAATTGAGGCTCCTTCAACCCAGGTGTGTCAAGTTGATACTAAAGCTATCCAGCACAGTTGCTTATCGTTTTCATGTACATATCTGTACTGAACTGAAGTCACGTAAGTGTTTCTGCTTTATTGTGCTGAATATCACCAGTCAACAGGCTGAAGAGGGTAATTCCAGTAACATCTTAGGGACTACAACAGAGGGTGAAAATCCATTTATTCTATGCAAAAGGCAGCTTATATAGGTTTGGGATGGGCAGCCCTAACATTGTGTAACATCACCTCCCAGGGGCCAATCCTTGGCCTCCACAGTATCACATGTGCATAAACAAAGTGGTCACGTGATCTTTATTCCTGACTCTGAACATATGCTAGCTGAAATGTTGGGCCACACAGGCCCAAGCTTGGTCTACTCACAGAGATTTCGTACCAAAGGGAACAAATAATTTGATTTAATCCTATGCATCTTAACAATTTACTTATTTTTCTTAAATTCTGTAGGGTAAACATCCTTCACTCTCTATATACATAACATGCCACCGAGTCCCTACACCACTGGACGTTCTACAACACCTATCTAGTTTTTCTGATCGTGAGCCTGAGACAGCAGACCTAACTTGGTGTTTTTTTTTTAATATTTTTTTAAATTTTATTTATTTATTTTTATGTGTATGAATGTACTGTCTGCATGTAGGTTTGTGCACATGTGTCTTGCAATGCTGTGGAGTTCAGAAGAGGGTGTCAGATTCCCCTGGAACTGGAGTTAAAGATGGTTCTCAGCCATCATGTGGGTGCTGGGGATCGAACCCCGGGTCCTCTGCAAGAGCACTCAGTGCTCTTAACCGCTAGGCCATCTCTCCAGCCCCCTAACTTGGTGTTATCACATTAGTTCCATTTACTTTCACTGATGGCTGTTTGGAGTGTTGCTCTAAATACTCTTTAGCCATTCACGCTGCTGCTCAAGCTCTTTATATTTTAAATTAAACTCTAATTTCTAGCATGTAGTTCAGTGTCATTTAACCTTCATTTGGGTCAGATTATATTTTATTTTCAAAATCAGTGGTATTTAACTACTAATAAACTTAAAGAGTATTTTTTCCATGATATTTTTCTAGGTCTGTTTACTAAACTCTTCCAAAAAATAAGGAGTCACTCTTTGATGAAATTGTACTTTTCACACCAGAATGATAGTGTGGCAACTATTTAATGAAAGTTTCTGGACCCAATCAATAACTTTTCCCCATATCATTTTGAAGTAGATGCTGATATGAATGGGTCAAAATACTTATGGCATTACTTCTGTGATGCTAATTTTGTTTTCTAAGCCAGGTGGACATATAAAGCACCCTAATCACACACTAAAAGATAAGAATGTTGAGAATGTTCCAAATTAAGAAAAAGCTCATTATTTCATTTTGTCTACTAATAAAAACACAGTACCTTAATAATGCTTAACTCTGCAGCCAGCACTCCTGCCTTATATTCTAGCTGCCAGGATGCGATTGCTCATTTGTAAGTATCTGATGGCTCATTAGCACAGTAGCCAGAAGTGGGGTGGAGGAAGAGGAGGTGCAAATTTTGTCAATAAATTCCATAGCTCCCTAGTTACAACGGTGAATACCTGGTAGAGGAAGTCATCTATAAAAATGGCTAAATTTGATTAAGAAATGTTGTATTGAAATGCACAAAACCTCAATAAAAAAAGAAACTAAGAAAAAAATTGCTTAAATAAAACCTTAGGAATCTTGACAGAACTAACCCTCTGCAAATAATGCTCCATTTTACTAGCAGTTCGAGAACTGTTAGTTACTGCAAGTTACAGAGGGACATAAGTATGTAGCATGATTTAATACTACCACTTATAATTTCCCACACTACACATATTGGCATACTATCTAAATAATATAATATAATATAATATAATATAATATAATATAATATAGTAATCTCCCCCAGGGTCTCCTATAGCCCCACAGCTACACCGGAACTCCCTATGTGAACAAAGCTGGCCTCAATCTCACAGAGATCCACCTGCCTCTGGATCTAGATTGAGTGCTAGGATTAAAGACTTAAGACTTGAACCACCATGCCTGGTCAAAGTAATATTTTGAAGAATATTCCTATTACAAAATATTTCTACTTCTTGGTTTGCAAAAGCTCAATTTTTCTTTTAATTTTCTTTTTTTCTTAATAAAAAATAGCTGATTACTTTTGTGATTGATCCAGAACACTCTTGGCACTTCTTAGAAGGTTGTGGTTGCTTGAGTCTTTCAGTGATTGTGATAAATGGCAGCATAAAGAGGAATATGCTGATAATCCAAATCGAGCAAAATTAAAGTCCAGAAACTTGCTGGACACAAACATAAACTCCCTCCCCTCTTCTCTCGGAGGACACACATCATAGTGTTTATTTTTTAATTAAAAATTATTTATTTTTTATGTGTATGAATGTACTGTCTGCATGTAAGTTTGTGCACCCATGTCCTGAAATGCCGTGGAGCTCAGAAGAGAGTGCCGGATTCCCCTGGAACTGGAATTAAAGATGATTCTCAGCTGCCATAGTGAGAAAAGACTTTAAGACATTCAACTCCAACTTCAGATTGTTAAACTTCTAAATGAATGGTCCATGAGACTAAATTATAATTATTTAATTTTCAAAAATGGCTGACAAAAGTGAAGAGAAATAATGCATTGTATTTCATATTATGGAAGGGTGGGGCCATCCACTGGAGTACAGTACATGCATGGAGGCCACAACCATAAAGAAAATGCCTCTACCTCTACATGGGAGCTATTAAGTTTTAGTAGCTCCTCAGCCAAGGGTGGGCTCAGGACTCTCCCGCCACCTTGCTGGAACATTGACTCTGATTCTTGTGCATATTTTGCACAGTCAGAAGTGGCTGTGATCTCTCATTCTCAGAAAACACTGTTTAGTCGCAGTCCTCCCTGATCCCCAGCTTCCCACCCTCTACTTTCCACTATGTTTCCTGAGCCTTAATGGGAAGGGGTGTGATACAGATGTACAGTTTATGACTGAGCACAGTGGGTAAGATGTGATGCCTTCTCTAGCAGCCCAAGTACCTCCTGGTATGTTGAAATCTAGCCAGAGGGGAGAAAGCATCCTGGTTAGTACCAGTTAGACTCACCCATGTCTTCAGCAATAGGTCTTACCAAGTTCCAATTGGCAATTGTCTTAGTTTCTTTCTTCTGCTGTGATAAAAACACATACTAAAACCAACTTGGGAAGGAAAGGATTTATTTGGTCTTATATCTTCTGAATCACATTATATCATTGATGGAAATCAGAGTAGGAACTCAGGTCAGGAACTTGGAGGCAGTATCTGTAGCACAGACCATAGCTGAACACTGCTTACTGGCTTGCTCTTCTGACCTATGTCCAACCTGCTTCTTCTATAACACGAGACCCCCTGCCCAGGGGTACACCACCCACAGTGGGCTTGACCTTCCCACAATCAAGAAAATGCACCATAGAAATAGCCACAAGATAATCCATTGGAGAAAATTCCTCAACTGAGATTCCCTCTTACCAGGTGTGAGAAGTTGATGACTAAAGATATCCAGCATAGTGACCAAAAGCACCAGTTATGGTTAGAATTATTTGGGCAGTCTCCAGAACACCTCTGATTAACAACTTAAGAGGAGGTATAATACATCTGGCAGTGGGCTTTTCATTTGGCTATGCATAGCTTCTAGGATAGGAGTAATCCTGTTTAAGATAACACCGATTAAACCATTATATATATATATATATATATGTGTGTGCTTACAAAATGGGAGAGTCATATAAGTTTCCAAGTGGCTTTTTCAAGCATTTCTTCCCCCTATACTTTTTCTGCCCTGCCTTGCAACCTCACTCTCCATTTAACCTCTGTTTACACTTTTTCCCTTTTTGCCTTCATGTCACCCTTGGTTTACTAGCCCCCCGTTCCTTGTGATCTTTCTTCCCCTCATAATGGTCACTTTCTTGTGCATGTTCTTCAAATTTAGAATGCAAAGTTAACGATTCAATGCTAGGGCTCACATTCGAGGAAGAACATGAAATGCTTATCTTTCTGCATTTGAGTTACCAGCTCCAGCCATTTACCTGCATATTTCGTAATTTCATTTTTCTTTATGGCTGAATAAAATTCCATTGTTTATAGGTATGGCATTTTCATTGTAATTCATTGGTTGATGGACACCTAGGGTGTTTCCATCCAATGAATATTCATCCAAATGAATATGGATAAGCAAGTGTCTTTGTCCTAGGAAATAGTCTTTTGGGTATATGGCCAGGAGTGGTATAGCTGGGTCATATGATACTTCTACTTCTGGTTTTCTGATGAGCCACCACACTGATTTCCACAATGGCTATACCAGTTTGCTCTCTTACCACAGTACATGAGCATTACTCTTTCTCCAACATTCTCACCAGCATTAGCTGTCATTTGTTCTTTGGATTCTGACATGGGTAAAATGAAATCTCAAAGTAGTTTTTAATTTGTATTTT
The DNA here is from genome assembly GCA_009823505.1 of Rhizomys pruinosus. NCBI lineage: Eukaryota > Metazoa > Chordata > Mammalia > Rodentia > Spalacidae > Rhizomys > Rhizomys pruinosus. Next base: position 226,128 of record VZQC01001894.1, read on the forward strand.
TCTAATGACTGAGATTGGGGAACACTTTTATAAATATTATGTAACCATATATAGTTCATTCTTCTTCTGAGAACTTTAAGTTCCATAGATTAAGTTGAGTTTTTTTTTTCTTGGTGTTTAGTGTTTTCCTTGTATATTGTGGATAGTAATTCTGAGTTAGATGTGTACCAGACAAAGATTTTTTTTTCCATTCAGTAGGGTTTCTCTTCGATTGATTATTTCCTTTTCAATATAGAAGCTTTTTAATTTCCTGAAGTCTCACCTGTGCATTGTTTATCCAATTTCCTGTGCAACTGGGGTCTTATTGAGAAAGTGTTATTTAAAGTCTTCAGTGCTTCCATACGAATTTTATGATTTTTTTTTTTGCAATTCACATGAACAATTATCCTGGAATTTTGATGGGAATAGCACTTAATCTGTAGATTGCTTTTGATAGGATACCTTACTTTTAGTATATCCTACCAATACGTGTCCACGGGAGAACTCTTCATTTTCTGGTGTAGAATATTATAACAGTAAGAGGAATGGGTAAGTGAAAGAAGAGGAAGAAAAAATAAAAAGGAAATGCACAACACATCAAAAGTGGTGACCAGTAGGGGACAGTGTTGGTCTGTTATGTTGGTTTACTGTACTATAAAGATGAGAAATGGCTGTGGTGGCATGGGAAGGGAGCCAGGTGGAAATATAGGGTAATGAAATCACTGAAGTCGAGGAATGGCTGTTGAGGGGAAGAAGAGCAGGGTAGAACGATAAGAAAATTAGATTGCTGGCATCAGTGTTGTTTTCCTCTCTTGGGGATCCCTGCGTTGTCTCCCCAGTCCTGCTCCATATCGATATTTACACATCCCATCCTTGTCTTGTAGACTCCCATTTCCTCTTCATTGTGGCTGTGTGGTGCCCAAAGCTTTATGCAGAGCTTGTGCTTTGCTCCCACAACACTGCCTTTCCATGTTGGATTATTGACAGTAGTCCTGAAAGCAGTCACCAGGAACCCCTTCTGTAAAATCTGGACCAGTGCAGCTTTTTTCAAGCACTGATTTTTACAGCACATTTCAAAAAGGAGACTAGATAGTTGATCATCTGGCAAGCCCATTTCACTTTTATTAGACAAGGAATTAATTCACATATCTACCAACTTCTCTTGACAAAAATCACTGAAGTGGTAATCTATTAAATGTGCTTTTCATAAATTTTACTAGTAATTACAATAATAATAACATTTAATAGCTGAGGACGTTGCCAAAGTTTAGGACAGCATAGCAGTTTTATATGCATCTCTTTTTTTACAGGCAACTACTTTCTACTTGTTTCATAGAATATAATAAACACATTTGTTTGATTAATCAACTCATATTTAGTGTGTATGTTTGAGACTGTCTGCCTATGGAATCCTGAATGTCATCCTGCTTTAGTCTCACAAGTGATGGATTAGAAGCACACAATGCCATGCCCAGCTTCACCTATGTTTTACCTCTAAGGTTCAATGAGATTTAAGGCAGCAATTCCATTCTTGACTAGTTTCAAAGGCATGTGGCCACAATACTGACATTCTTTTATCACACAAATGCTGGTGACTGACTGTAGCCTCAAAATAAAGTGACTGACAGTGCAGAACTCCTATATCACATCAGGTTTGAAGGCATCCTTGAACATGTTATGAAGCAGTTATAAATAGTTAAAGTTTAACACAACCAAAACAAAAACTTAAAGCTCTCATTTTGTATTTATTTATACCTATTCTTTGACAGTTTCATATACATAAATTCTAGTTGCTTTTATCCCTCATTACTCTTTTATCTCTCCTCCTGTACTTCTGAAACACTTCTTCTCAACAAATCATCATACTACTTCTATGTCTTCTTTTTGTGTGTGAGTTCTTGAGTTTAGAGCTATTTGCGTGAGTTTGGTGGTGGTAGGGTCATACTTCCAGGTGAGTATGCAACTTACCAGTGGCTACAATACTGAAGAAAGTAGCACCCCTTTAACAGCACCCACTCCCTGACTTGGGACCCTATAGAGGGTGAGAACTTTTAAAATTACTTTACTGAATCTTGTTCTAATGCAAACAAAACAAAACAAACAGAAAACTTTACTGAATTTCTTCCCCCAAATCTTGAGAGTTGTTTGACTTACTGCTACATATCCAGCTTGATAATAGCTGTTAACAGGCCTTCCCAAGAAACATAAGAACCCAGATACAAAGTTCTGTTACTGTAAATGATTATTCTTTGTGGCCTCTTCAGACCTTCTTAGCTAGGCCATGAGTATTATGATGTTTTTAAAATTTCAAACTGCCTGGTTTGGTTAAGGTTTACTTTTGAAAACTGGGTATTATTATAAATATTGTCAGAATTGGACATAATCTATTTCTTTCTGTAAAGAAAGGAAAAAAAGGGGCTGGAGAGATGGCATAGCGGTTAAGAGCGCCCACCGCTTTTGCAGAGGACCCAGGTTCGATCCCCAGCACCCACATGGCGGCTGAGAACTGTCTGAAACTCCAATTCCAGGAGAACTCCAGTTCCAGGGGAATCCAACACCCTCTTCTGACCTCCACGGCATTGCACGACACGGGTGCACACACTTGCATGCATCCAGTACATTCATACACATACAGAAATAAATAAAATTAATAAAAAAAAATAAAAAAAAGAAAGGAAAAAAAAAAAAAAGCTAGAACAAATATATCTTTAATTCCAGTTAAATATCCTTGACTTTCTTAAATGAGGTTGAATGGGGGAGTTAAATAAGGAAAGTCAAAGGTTCAGGATAGCACAAAAAGTTACTATACAACCAGGAGAAAGAAGTTGAGGTCATTGGTTCTGCCTTTTATTTTTTTTAGATAACAAATCTCTCAGAAAAGAGATTGAAAGGAAGACTCATAAATAATAATAACTGCAGGAATAGGCTTCTGATTGAGAATTCAAGAATTTATGATGCTAATTTTTTTCTTTCTAGATAACCAACAACCTGATGAGCAGTTATTATATAAATAATAAATAACTGGGAATATTTGTTAAATGAAAGAGTCATTATTGTTAACTTGCACCTGTTCTGGTTAGTAAAAGGAAGTATCATGAAACAGTCTCAAAAGACCTTCAACAGGTTCATCATTATGAACATACATCAACAGGGCTATTATACTAATGATTATGCAACCCAGCAAGAAATTTTCTGGTAAATCTCTATAGGCCCAAGTAATTTGAGAATCGTATATTCCATTGGTCCTGCTGATATTCATGCTGTGTAGGTAAGAGACTTTTAAAGAAATTCATGTGTGTATGTTAAAAAAAAACTTTATTGAATTTGTTCTTTAGCAAATTCCTGCATGTGGAAAGTTCATTCTCATGAGCATAAACCTTCCCCCACCATCTCCTTTCTTTCTCTATCATGCCCACATGTCTCTTCTTCTTTCTCTTTCTCTCTCTCTCTCTTTTCTTTTTCTTTCTTTCTTTCTTTCTTTCTTTCTTTCTTTCTTTCTTTCTTTCTTTCTTTCTTTCTTTCTTTCTTTCTTTCTTTCTCTTTCTTTTTATTTCCTTCCTTTCTTTGTCCTCCCTCCCTCCCTCCCTCCCTCCCTCCCTTTCTTCCTTCCTTTTTTGGAACCATTGAGTTTAACTGGGATATCTGTGTGACAATGGATTTGCAAGTCTGCATCGGAGCCTGATTGGGTCTTGAAGTTTGCACAAAAGTTCAAGCAATGCACATAGTTCAGCAGGGAGGAGTTAGGTCCCCTGGAGCCCTCTTGGATAAATGATTGACTGGTGATAGATCCAGTCCTCTGCAGTCGCTGTACAGGGATCCACAACTCTTTCTACCCTCAGGCTCTCACACGTATTCTGCCCCTTCTGCTGGGATGATCCCCGAGTCTTGTAGGGGTGGTGTAAAAACCTTGTAAATATCTTATTTAGGCCTCAACAGTCAGCTTTCACGTATTCTCAGCCCCTTGAGCAGCTATGTGTCTCTGTATTCATTGCAAAGAGAAGCTTCTCTGATTATATGCATTTGTCTGTGGTTATAAATAAAATGTTTATAATGCAGCTTGGAACCACAGCAATTTAGCTAAAGGACAGAAGAAAACTCATATAGCATCTAAGAATTCTTCAGCAATGGAATTTTTAAATTAAATTCACAATACTGGGCATAAATTCTTCCCGTTGAGGTGTACTCACATCTAAAGAGTGGTTGATTACCACCATATCAGTCATGCCATTATCATACCAAGGGGAATATCTTATATGGCAAGTTGGCATTGCAGTTCACAGGGTTCACAGTTCTGTAAGACCACTGATGACTTCCTCTGAACCCCAGTAGCCTGTACAGCACCTTCTGGACCCATGAAAACTATCCAGCAGGGACAAAGATTCCAGCTCAGTCTCAAATTGATTTCTCTGTACTTTGTGACATATTCAGGAATAGGATTATATCTACTGATTGTATTGGGCAATCAAAAAGGATGGCAAGAATGTGTATTGTTTTGGGGACATCAGGAGCCTCCTAGACCAGCAACTCATAAGAAGGTAACACACCAACACTGGGGGTTTTGATTAGTAACTTTTGGCTTTCAGGAGCAGCACTATCCAGACATGGAGGATATCTCCCTTCTAACACACACACAGACACAGACACAGACACAGATACAGACACAGGCAGACACACACACACACACACACACCATACAGATACTTATTTCTTTTCTCTTTATCATTTGAGGATTTCATATATTCCTACATGTTTTTGTTCATTTTCTCCCCTGATTCCTTCCCTTCCAATTAATCCTCTACCCTCCATTCACCATTTCTTTCCAATTTTACATATCTTAACCCCGAGTCCATTTAGTGCACTCAGTATGTGCTTGGGTATAGAGCAACTACTAGAGCATGGGCAAGTGACCCATCCTTACACAAACCCTGACTCTCCATCTCCTAGTAGCCATCACTTGCCAATAGCTCCTTAATTAGAAGTGGGATTCACCCTACCTTAGTGGTGCTGGGATCTTTTCTGACTTGAGTTTGCCCAGGTCTTCTATATGTTGTCACAACTACTGTGAGTTCATATGTTCAACTGGCCACTTGTCTACTGAAAACATTGTTTCATTGAGGTTTTCCACTGCATCTGGCTCTTGTACTCTTTCCACTGTCTTATGTGATAAACCCTGAGCCTTGGGATAAAGGACTGTGATTGGCATATACTACTGATGGCAAAGCACTCCCCAGTTTTTTATTTTCTCTGCATTGACCAGTTGTAGAAAAGTGTGTTACTCACCAAAAGAAAATCTCTCATGAGCGTTAAGGATGTACACTAATTTATCTGAATAATAATAAGTCTTTATAACTGGATTTAATACTATGCCTATGTAACAAAATAATAATAGTATGTTCTCTCCTAAGACCTAGGACATATCTAACCACAGGATTTTTGCCCTGATTACAGTGCCAGGGATGGGTTCTGAGTGGTGTAAGATGAGATACAAAAGTAGTTTCAATTTGCTTTTCCTTGATGACTAAGCATGTTGAACATTTTAAAAATATTTCCCATCTATTTGCATTTCTTCTTTTAAAATTTCTCTATTCAGCTACATATTCCAATTTTAATACAACTCTTCATTTGCTTGATGTTTAGCTTTATGAATCATTTGTATTTTTTAGCTTGATTTTTAATTAATTTTTTATTGTTATTAAACTTTTTCTATACATCATACATCATTTCTCAATCGAATTCAGAGTCACTTCCCTTTCCATGACCCCCACCCAACCTGAGTTCCTGTACACTGCCATACATGTCTTGCATCATTTTCTGAGTCTTTCCAGAGGTTTTTTGTTTGTTTGTTTGTTTTCCAGTTCTTTTTGTTATCTTCAACTTGTATTGCATATATATATATATATATATATATATATATATACATAAATATATACAAATATACATACATACATACAGATATCACCTGAATTGGAGGATTTTCTTTTCTATTTGTGCTAAAAGATGTCATGTTTTCCTTAAGGAAGTGTTTGAAGGTTCCTCCTTGGCAAGCCCAAACAACCATCAATCTTGCCCTTGTGCTCCACACTAGGGTCTTTCCCTCCCATAGTCACCCAAATAAGGTCCAGTAAGCATGTGTCCTGTCTTGATCTTCCTGTACTGGCCTCCATGATACAGCCTAGGTAGTACAACAATGGCAGTCTATGCTCTGACAAGGCTGAAATCCCAGTAGCTGCTCAGTCCACAAGCTGGATATGTCAGTAGTCCCCATCTTGCATTGAAGTTTTGGAGGATTCTTGGTGAGACATGAGTCTTCAGTCCATATTGGAGGGTTAAAAAGTTGTGTCTCATGTCTTTGAAGAATGGCAAAAGCAGTGGAAGCCACAGAGTAGATGCACTTGCCAGTAAGAATTGAAGACAGGCCAAACAACAGTGCTTGCTCTTTTTTTCTTTTTGTCTTTTTACTAAGATCTCAAGTTTTATATCTGAAGTACAATTTCTCAAGCCTTAATGATTATATTTCTGGTTTTACTTTCCTTTTGGATGCTTAAGGCCTCACAGTTAGCCCAGATTAACCAAGGCTTTTATTTTCTTAAGGTCAGTTGAGGATCTGGTTCTCAGGTGTCACTCGGGGTTTTTTTTTGAGGGGTGGGGGAGTGGGGCTTGGTAGCCCCTGGCTACTTTGAGCTTTTAATTTACCAGTTCCATCTACTTGAGGACAAAATCAGGTCTTGCTAGACCAGGCTTCCCTTTTTGAAGCATGATCAGACTTTCGTCTTTATAGATGGGGCTCTGGCTGAAGTCCCATTAGTGGATCTCCAAGACCTTCATACACAGGAAGACTGGTGACCCACATTTGCAGGAAATATCAAGAGATGTGCCCATGCATAGTACCCTAAGACTTAGTTGACCTCTGAGAGCAAGGAACAAAGTTATCCCTTAGGTCCCTTGGCCAAATTGGTATGGCATTATGTATGGTCCTTACGCACCCAGAAAGGCTAAGTTACACCAGCCTGATACATCACACCTATATTAAAATTATATCTTCTGAAAACAAACTGTATGTTATTTCCATATCATATTCCTTGATTCACATTTTTCCATTTTAATTTTATATTACTCTAAAAGATGCATACATATCCACCATCATACCAAAAATCCAAAGTCTGAAAATAAAGGTTAGTTCCGGAACCTGTCTAGGGATTCACAATATAAGAGCACAGTTGTTTTCAGATCAGGAGGAATATAACATTAATGTTGCTCAGTTTGCCTTACAACTAGGTATTTGTTACTAGCATCCACAGATGAGAGATACCATTCAGCTTTTGTTTTTCTGGGACTGTGTTACTTCACTTAACATAAAATCTTCCAGTTCCATCCATTTTCCTGCAAAGCTCATGATGTCATCTATTTTTACCACTGCATAGTCCATTGTGTAGATGTACCTTCTCTGTGCACTTGTCGGTTGAAGGGCACTTGGGTTGGTTCCAGCTCTTTGCTTGTGAATCCTTTGTATTTTTTAGAGAATAACCCTTTGTAAGGTGTATAGTTAAAACAATTTTTTTCCCATTCTGAAAGCTGCCTCTTCACACAGATGATGGCATTATACAGAAAATTTTAGTTTCATGAGATCCCATTTTTCAATTGTTAATCTTAATGCCTGCACTACTGGAGTCCTGTTCAGAGAGGTTCTTGTGTGTGAATGTGTGTGTGCGTGTGTGTGTGTGTGTGTGTGTGTGTGTGCCTATATGTTGAAGTGAATTACTTAGTCTATCCTGTCTATCCTGTTTCAGGGATCTTTTGATGAAGTCCTTGACCCATTTGGAGCTGAATTTTCTGCAGGATATGAATTAGGATCTGTTGCATTTTTCTACATGTAGGTATCCAGTTTCACCAGTACTGTTTGTTGAATATATATATATATATATATATATATATTATATAGATTATGCCAAACAGTTTGTATGTTTGTCCTTCTTTTCAATTAACATCAATAGTTTTATTTTTGGAGCTCAGTTGTTATATAGTATAGTTAGCTAAGATTAAATCAATAACTCCATTGATTTAAATTGACCTTAGAAATTTAAAGATCATCTATCACCAGACTTTCAAATTATACTACAGGGAAGTACTAGTCATAAAAACAGACCTGGTAACTGGCAATAAAACAACAGAACTGCAGACAAGCAACAAACAAAAACTGCAAGATCCAAATCTGAGGACATTACAATTTCAGCATCTCATATTTGACAAGGGGGACAAGAAGACAAATGGAGAAAAAGACACATATTCAGTCAAAGTGTGTGCGCAAAACTGGATCACCAACTTGGAATAAGATTGAAAATTAGAACCCGCTATCCGTCTGTACAAAAAGTCATTCCAGAGGATCAAAACCTCAAATATGATAACCTCCAAATACTCTGCAAGGTGAATAAAGAAAAAGTTGAGCAGATCTATAAGACATAGAGTGTAGGAATAAGACTTCCTAAACCAGTACAGCAGACTGTGACAAGACATTCAAGGTCAACAATGTGACAATATGGGATCTCATTGAACTCAAAAGCTTCTTACATTCAAAGAGAAACATATCAAAGGAAGCTGAAGAGAAATCCCAATGTAGTTGGAGAGAACAACTGTTCACACAGAAACATCTGACAAAGCATTTATTATCCAGAATATCATGATAAAGCTACTCCAAAAACAGAAGAAGATAGGAAACACAAATGCCCATCTCAATAGATGGAATGGCAAATGAGCTGAACAGAGACTTCACTACAGTGAGAGAATTAGAGATGGCTGAAAAAACACTTTAAGAAGTGTTCCAGCATCAATTACAGTCATTAGGAAATTGCAAATCAAAAACCAGCTTTATAGAAGAATATCATCACTTCGCCAATATGACTGGCTAGGATTAGAATACAATAATGATACCAAGTTGCTGGAGAGGTTGTGGGGAAAGAGGGGACGATCACCCATTCTCACTGGACTGGTGGAAGTTATAATTCATGCAGCTCGCCTATTGGAAAGCGTAAGTGTGCGAGAACCCTGTGGCAAGACTTGGAATGAACTTCACACCTGACCCAGCCATATCGAGTCCTACGGCATGTAACCTCAACTCACCTCACTGCAGAAGATTACATGTATGGCCATGTTTATGTTCAGCTCCTCTTCTACGAATAGCAAGGAGCTGGAACCAACACCAATATGCCCGTCAACTGAATGAGTGGATAGTAGAAATAGGTATCATATACACAATGGAGATTCTGAAGCTGACAGCAGAAAAGACGATCAATCATGAGCTTGTCAGAAAACAGGCTTGGAGGCTAGTAGTTACAATAAAGTCTGATGAAGTAACACAGTCCCAGATAAAACAAAACGTACAAATGATATTCTCCGTCATCTGTGATGCTTAATAGTGCCAATTAACTAGTTGAGAGTATTTCTTGTGCACATCCAGCCCCTTGAGCTTTTGTCCAGATAGCAGTTTTGAAGTAATGTGATGCAGTATTGAGAAACACAACAACAAACAATCAACGAACAACTAACAACAACTGAAATGCTGTCTTCATCAAGACGCTGACTGAAACAGTGAACTTCTGCTCAAAACAGTCAAATTCCACATGGAGAATATTGAGAAAGACTGAGAAAGAGATGAAAAGCATGATTGGCAGAATGCATGACCTCTGGTGGGGTGGGGGCATGGGGAGTACAAGGGTATATATTTGATAAAAATATATAAATAAATTTTAAAAAAAGAAAAAAAAAGAAAAAAGATCATTTATATTCTGTCTCATCTTTAAAAGAAAAACTTAATCAAATTTAGACACCATTCCCCTGCCTGCCCCCCTCCTCCACTCCCTTCCCTCCTCCCTCAGATTTCAGGTATTCTGTTATATATGTTAATTTCTATCCAGTCAAATATTTCTGTTCAGGTGTCCCTTGGTTCAAGTTCATCTGCTTTTGAAAACATTAGGTAGCTGTAGCAGTATGGGGGTGTGGTTTCTGTGTGTGTAGTCAATCTACTCCAGGGATAAGTATATCTTTTTATTTTAATACCATTCTGTTTTATCATTATAATCCTTCAGAGTAATTTAGACACAGGTGTGGCAATACCTCTAATAGTTCTGTACAAAATCAACTTTGAAGTCAAAGATAGCTTTGTCTCTCATACAGTTTTTAATTACTTAGGATTATTTTAGCTATCCTGTGTTTTGTATGTGTGTCCATAGGAAATTTTATATTATTATTTTAATTTTCTGAGTAACTACTGGAATTTTGATAGAGATTCTACTAAACTTATAGACTGTTTTCCTTCTTCTGATATCTTCTTCATTTTTTTTCTCTCAGTGGCTCAAAGTTTGTACAAACCTTTCAGTTCCCTGGGCAGATTTATTTCAAGATATTATTTAAGTATATATGATTGGTTCCCTGATTTCTTTCTATGTAGGTTTGTTGTTGATTCATAGGAAGGCTACTGATATTTGTATATATATATAATATATTATATATATATAGACTATTTTTCTCTTTTTTTTGCTTTATTTTGACACAGGAACCTCCACTAAGTAGCACTATTCTGATGTGACATCTTTCTATGCACGACTAGGCCTCAAACTCACAGTGCTGGGATTAAAGGCATGGCCATTTTATGAGTTAATTTTGCATTGTACTATTTTTAAAATGTTTTGCAGCTGTGGGAGTTTTCTTTAGGGTGTTTTATGTATAGAATTGTGTCATGTACAAATGAGGTTATATTGAAGTTTAAAAAAAAAACTACAGTTCTTTGTTTGTTTTCTTTTTTTTTTTAATCTTGGGTTTTATTTGGTATTTGCATTAAATCTATACAAGATGTTGATATGAATGAAGATTTTTTACTCTAATTTTTCCCAATCCATGAGCATGAGGTTCTTAGCTCTTCTGTGTCTTTATTTCAAATTCTTTCATTCGAATATCTTGAAGTTTTTTGTTGTCGAAGATCTTTGGTTGTCTTTGGGTTAGGTTTGTTTACTACGGTATTTATTGTTTTGAGGCTATTGTTGATTGGGAGGTCTCCTTGAATTCCTTCTCATCTAGTTGCTTGTTGTGTGAGAAGAAGATGCCTACGTGAATTTTTTTAGGTTATTTTGTATCCTGCCATTTGTGAAGCTAATTAATCATTGTCTAAGGGGAGTTTTCTGGCGAGAGTTTTTTAGATCCTTAAGAAACGATCACTATTATCGAGCAATTAGGGGTAGCTTTGTTCCTCTCTTTTTGAATTAGTACTCCTTTATCATTCCTTTTCTTGCGCTTAATTGCCTCTAGCAAGATGTTTCGAAGCCTTAGTTGAAGAGGAGGTGATAGGGGCAGCCTTGCCAAGTTCTCTACCTTTAAAGGGAATGTTTTTTTTTTTTTTTTTTTTTTTTTTTTTTTTTTTTTTTTTATTTTTAATTTTTGTTGTATATGGTTTGATTACATGAGGAATGATCCCTCCAATTTAATTCCCTCAAGGACTTTAAACAAGAATATGGATGCTGGATATTTGTCGAATATGTGGCTTTTTCTGTGTCTATTGTAGATCAATTGGTGTGGTTTTTGTCTTTCAGTCCATTTAATATGCTTGATGATATTTTGATTTTCGTATGTTGATCCATCCCAGGTTGAGTGTGAATGCCTTGGTCTAAGATGGATGATGTTCGGTGGGTCTGTTGTGTTGCCGTTCCTGTTTATTGTTCGCATCTATTTCATTGTAAGGATGGGGTCCCTCTGTTCTCCCTTTTTGTATATCTTTGCCTGTTTTAAGTAATAGAGTGCTTCTGGTTCACAGAGGATTTTAGTGGAGGTTTTCTGATTGTATCCTTCTAAGCTGTTTCAGTAATAATGGTTTGTAAGTCTTTTTGAAAAATTGCTTTATAGAATTCCTGTGTGAAACCATCTGGTGCCTGGCTTTTTTTACTTGGGTGGTTTCTTTTTACATCTTCATTTTCTTCATATATTATTGATCTATTTAAGCTTGTCGATCTCTTCTTGGTTGGCTTTGGTGATTCCCAGAATTTCAGATATTCATGTCCAATTTCTTCTAGGTTTTTCAAAACTTGGTAGAGTTTAGGTTTTTGATGTATTCCCACATGATTTTCCTGTATCTTGTTCATTGTCCCGTGTATTTTTCCCTTTTCAATATGGATTGTATTGCATTTTGGAGTTGTTTCCTTCTTCTTTTGGTTAACTGGTGCTACGGGTCTGTGCTATTCTTGTTATTCTTTTCAAAGAAACCAAATTTTTGGAATTTCAATTGACTTTTTGTTGTTTTCTTTGTTTCTAATTCATTGATTTCTGCTCTGTGATTTTTGTTATTTCTTCCTGTCTGTTGCCATTTAGGGTTCATTTGTTGTTGCCTCTTGAGTGCTTTAGCTGCAGTGTTAGATCATTCACTTGTACTTTCTATTGTTTAAATGTAGGCATCCAGGGCTATAATTCCCTCTTAGGACTGCTATAAACTTCCCTCTTAAAGTATTCCATAGGTTTCGTTGTGTTGTACTGTCATGTGTCTATTCATCAGTTCCAGGAATGCTTTTTTATCTCTTTATCTCTTCCTTTTGACCCATTTCATTATTCAGGATGGTTTAGTCTCCATGTGTCTTTGTAGGTAGTAGGTTGCTTTATCCTGGTGTGATGTTGATCTTATTGCACTGTGGTCTGTTATAATGCATGAATTTATTTCAATCTTTTTTGTATTTCTGGAGGTTTCTTTCCTGTTGGTCCCAGTATGTGGTGGATTTTTGGAGAATGTTCCCATTGGGTGCTGAAAATGGCAGAAAGTGTATTTTCTGGTATTAGGGTGTAATGTTCGGTAGAGGTCTATTGAGGTCCATTTGGTGTATCATAATCATCTCAGTTCAGATGTCTCTCTGTTATCTTTTGTCCTGTTCGACCTCTAGTTCCAAAGGCCTCAGTGGGGTATTGAGATCCCCCTACTAATGAGTGTACGGGGCTTAGTGTGTGACTTGTGGTCTCTGTAAGTAATTTTCTTTATAAAGTTTTGTGCACTACTTTCTGAGTTGGGGCATATATATTCCATAATTGTGAAATCTTCTTGGTTGAGTTGCTCCTTTGATAAAAAATGTAATGGCTTTCATTGTCTCTTACTGATTTCCTTTTACTTTCAAGTCCCTACCTTTGTCTGAATATTTAAAATACATAATACCCTGCTTTCTTTTTTGTACCATTTGCTTTGGAATAATTTTTTCCATATCTTTTAACTTTAAGGTGGTGTCTGTCCTTTAAGGTAAGATGTGTTTCTTGTAGAGAACATAGTGATCGGTTCTGTTTCCTAATCCAAAATCCCAGTCTATATGATCTTTTGATTGGGGAGAATAGTCCATTAATATTTAAAGTTATGACTTACAGGTTTGTGTTGCTTCCTTTTGCCTTATTTATCCATTTGGTGGTTTTTTTGGTTTTAGCTTTTGCTTCTGCATGTTATGCTTTTTTTATTGATTTCTCTTTCTAGTGCCTGGGTATGGTTGCTCCTTTCTTCTGGTCTTTGAATTCCAGTATTCTCTGAAGGGTTTGTTTTTCTCAGACATGTGTCTTTCATCTTTTTATGTATGGAAAGGCTTTTCTATCTCTCTTCACTATAAAAAAAATTTGTGATAACCATTTTTTGCGTGGTTTTATAGTAAATCCTGGGTTGGGCCATCTATTGTCATTTAAAACACTGGGAATTCTTTGCTCCATTCTTCTTGCTTTCAATAGATTGCACTGAGAAGTCAGTTGCAATTCTGATTAGTTTCCCTTTACTGGTAACTTGTTGTTTTTCTCGTCCAGCCTTCAGTATTTTGTCTTCGCTCAGACTAGATGTCTGAGCATCTAGTGTTTTAACTATGATGTGGCATGGAGATTTCTTTTCTGATCTTGTCCTGTGGATGTTCTATGTGCTTCTTGTAATTTGTATTGGTTTGTTCTTTTTTTAGTTTGGGGAAATTTTATCTATTATTCTCTTGAACATCTGATCAATACCCATTCTCTTGAAATTCTCTTTCTTCCTCTATTCCTAATGAGGCAGAGGTTTGATCTTCTCATAGTGTCCCCTGTTCCTGGTTGTTTCCACTTTTGTGTATTTAAATTTTTCCAATAATCTTTCCTTGAGGTAATTTAGGTTAGTTGTTCTGTGTATCTTCCAGGTCTGATATTTTTTGTTCTGCTTCCTCCATTTCTGCTTCTGGGGTTTTTGCCATTCCTTTCCTCTTGATTGGATTAGTGTTTGATATCCTTTTGATTCTCTCTTCTGATTTCCTTAGCAATTAACCGATTTCCTTTTTGGAGCTTCTCAATCTCATTTCCTGTAGCTCTTTGGTTCACTGGTTGGTTTCCTTATCTTTTTCAGCATGGGATCCTTTCAAGTGTTCCCACTTCCTTCTGGATTTTATCATTCTTCTTCTCTAGGTCCTTCTTGAAGTTCTTCGTCCTCTTTTCTTAATTCTTTGATTTGCTGTCTTTAAAATCTATTGTACTTTTAAATATGTTCATAATTTCACTTCTAATTTCTCTTTGCTGGGCCATCCCCAGAGGGATCCCATTGTAGGAAATTCTTCCCACAGGTTGGTAGAGCTTGGTATGAAATTATCCTGCAACTTTCCCAAGTTGTCCCTTCATCATGTCCATGGCATATGATCATGGGCTTTCTCCTTGCCTGGAATTCCCAATGTGAATCCAACAAATGCCTCTTCAACTGTGTTGAGTCTTGCTTTGCTTGCCACCTTCATATGTCTTCCTTGTTTGTTTGATTAATTTGCCTTTTTCCTTTTCTCCTTGCTCATGGAGAGTTGATTTGTCTAAGTTTTAAGCTTTTCTAATTGAGCCCAACTCACTCTTCCTCCTGTTCTGATGGTTCTCCAGAATCCACTTGGACACTCCTTCTTTGGCAATCCAGTTGACAGGGGGGTGGTTGCTGTTTACGTCCCTGCACCCCAGTACCTGTGCTTCAGTTGGCGGTTCTTGGGGAGATCATGAATCTCAAGATTAACACAAACCCACTTTTATACCAGCTTGGAGGATAACTCTGACCCCACAGACACAAATGCCAATTAAGCCAATTAAAGACAACTGGATTAATGGTTTAACTAGATTAAGTCAAACAAAATCAGCCTTGCTGAGCACCCAGCTCCTACCTGTGCTTCCGGTTGGTCTTGGGAGATCCCCCCTACCAATTTCTTTACTCTAGATACATGATGATTAAGTTGACTTCATCTTAGAGATGCAGGGATATTTCAACATATAAATCACAATTGTAATCCACAACATAAATAGACTCAAATAAAGCAATCACACGAAATTCTCATTAAAAAACTAAAAATAAATAAATAAAAAAAAAACCTACCTGGCACTTGATATCGTTTGTTTTCTTGATCCTGGCCAGTCTTATCAGAGTGAGATGGTATCTTAGAGTGGTCTTAAAGTTTGTGGGGAAAGGGGAACACTCATCCATTGCTGGTGGGAATATAATCTTGTACAGCCACTATGGAAAGCAGTGTGGAGAACCCTTAGAGATCAAAATGAGCTTGCCATTTGACCCAGTCATACCCTCCTGGGTTATCTACAAGACTATCTTACTTACTACTGCAGAAAATATATGCACAGCTAATATTTTATTGGCAAGCTTCTGTTCACATAGAATAATTGCTGGGAACCAACCCCAAATGCCCCTCAAAACTGAGCTAGTTGATAGAGAAATGTGGTACATGTAACACAACGGAGTTCTATGCAGCGGTAAAGAAAAGACAACATCATGAACTTTGGCAGGTAAATGGATGGAGCTTGAAAGACATTATATTAAGTGAAGTAACAAAAGTCCCAGAAAACAAAACGAAGAATGGTATCCTCATATGAGGATGCTAGCGCCAATAACCCAAGTTATAAATATTTCTTTGTGGAGAGGGATGAATATTAAAAGAACAACAACAGAAAGACTGCATCAGAAAACTGACTGAAATGGTGAATCGGGAGGGGTGGGAGGAGTGGGAGGGGTAGTAGAGGGACACAGATGTATATTTGATTAATGCGTATTTAATTGACGTGAGTTCAAGAAGTATCCAATTTTGCCCAGATTCTGTCTACAGGTTACGTGGTGTTTTAGGACTTAATAAAAGTAAATATGTGTGTATTAAACAACATTGATTTAAAGGTTCTGATAAAACGGTAATGCACCTGAGTTAATTTTAAGTAAAACAAATGTGGACAACAACAATTTATTGTCCACGTTTGTTTTACTTAAAATCTGTATTACAATAACATTGGGATTGGCACATACCAATGCTCTCTATAATTTTTCTGTTGTATAGTATCACTTTGTAGCATTCTCTTTTACCTGTAGGATGATTTAACTTAAGAAATTAAGTTTGCTTCCCAAGTTAACCACATACAGTCACTGAAAACAGCATGGGTGAATTTGATGAAACCTGTGCCTTGATTACAGCCTATAGGTATGTGTAATACAAGTGCATTTTTGAGACTCATGGGTCAAAAAACAAAAACCTAAAATAAAAAAGGGGGATACAGATAGATATGAAACCTTTTTGTCCAAAACCTTGCAATTCAAATCTTAAAACTAACTATAGGCAAAGATTTGTATGTTCCAAAAGATCAAATGTCACCAACTTAATGGCTGAGAAAGAAAAGATACAGCTTTGCATTGTGTAGGATGTACCAGGAAATGCCAGCAGAAAGGTTGGCCCATCTGAACATTGAAAGGAAAAAAAGCCTCAGATTGCTACAGACATCAAACCCCTCTGTGGATCCTACTTTTAACGACTATTTATAATGAGTCCTAATGAAACTTACCTTCTAGGTGCCGCAAAGTTTTAATATGAGAGACTTTCTTACCTCGCCCCCATAGAACAAGGAGAAATATGATGATGATGAGGTCATTCTCTAACTGTAAATTGGAGCCATCTGTTATAGATGTAATCTCTTATAAAACCAGTAAAACTGCCTTCTTTAATTGACTAATAGACATAGGAACTGTGAAGAGGATTATTCTCTATTCAGAACCAAATATAATACTAAAGTCTCCTTAAGCTGTGCACATAAGCAAAATATATCAATACAGGATAGCTCTGATATCAGCAATGGATTATTCTACCAAGGAGATGTTGGCCAGGAGATCCAAGCCCCCCCCCAAAAGAAGGTAAAGCCTTCTTGCCTGTAAACTGGGATACCTGCGAGAAGAGAGGCGATAAGGCCTTGCTGTAAAAGACCTGATGTAAGCATGGGAAAGATGCATTGAGATTGCACTTGCAAGTGTACAGTTGATCTCTGGAATACTAGAGACTGTTACCAAAGGCCACTAAACCAATAAGAAAATATAGGTCTCCTTGAGTCAAGCAAGTCTCCTCCATCAGCACCAGCTACACCTTACCTGCCTGGAAATACTGTGCAGCAGTGGCAGCCATATGCCTGTATATCCCAAATCTAATTGGCTATTAGCTTCCTCCTTGGAGGAATAACCCATGGCTGATGCCACAAGCTTACATCCTCTAGTGGTTAGGAGATGTTATAAGCCACAGTAAGACCCTGTCATCTTTTACAGAAAAAAAACATAATTCATGGATTAACATACCATCCAAACATCTGTGTCTATACTAAAGCAACCTACCATAACAATTAATAATGTTTAAATACCTATGTATCTAATTGCTTGTGCTTCATTAGTAGGATTGAAAGGTTATTCCTGGACAAACTGTCAGCCCATGAAAGGAAAGAGCCAGAGTTGACCAGAGTCCAAGACAACAGCTCCAGAGAAAGTAGACTGTTTTGCTTCTCATCCACCTGTGCCCCTTTTCTAAGCCTAGGGAACAATCTTCAGAAAAGGGGGCATGGTATAATATAAGGGCTGTGATTGGGGTGAATGGTGAAACCTACAGCAATATAGTCTGGACACTCATTTGATCAACTTGATTGAACATACAAGACCTCCCCCTCCAAGCTGGATGGTGGGACCCATGGGCTGTGTGGGTTTGGACACAACTGCTTACAAATTGGTTTTACATGAAGGATGATTGTACTCATAAATTATTACTTATTGTTAAAAATTGAAAAAAAAATAAAGAAGTAATGGAAAAAAAAACTACCCTAGTTATAAGGCAAACAAAACAACATTAATGTTATGTTCTTTGTGATCTGAAAACAACTGTGCTTTTTTTATTGTGAATCCCTTAACAGGTTCTAGAATTATGCTACCATTTATTTTAAGATTTAAGCAGTTTTGGTATATTGATTGAGGGTATGTATGCACAAAAACGAAAGAATGAGGGGAAAAAATAGTTTGTTATGACATTGTATCTTACCACGATATGTATCTATGGGAGTGCTTCTTAATATTTCTTATACAAAGCTGCTTGAGCTTTTGTACAAGCCTTTTCTAAAATATTATACAGTAGTTAAAAGTATCATGCTGGTGTAACTTAGCCTTTCTGGATGCTTAACCACCATTCTTAATGCCCAAAGCAATTTGGCTGAGGGACTTAAGGGATAATTTTGTTCCTTGCCCTCAGAGGTCAACTAAGTCCCAGGGCACTATGTATCAGGGCAACTTTTGAAATGTCTTGCAAATGTGAGATTTTTTGGAGATCTACTAATGGGACTTTAACCAGTGTCCAGTCTATAAAGAGGAAAGTTTGCTCATGCTTCAAAAAGAGAAGCCTGGTATAGCAGGACCTGACTTTGTCCTCAAGTGGATGGAACTGGTAAATGAAAAGCCAAAAGGAGACAGGGACTCCCCCCAAAACAAACAAACAACAACAACAAACAACAACAACAACAACAAAACACAAAACCAAAAGCTGAGGACCAGTTCCTCAACTGACCTTGAGAAAACAAAACCTCGGTTAATCTGGGCTAACAGTGTGACCTTAAGTGTCCAAAAGGAAAGTATAACCAGAAATAAATAATCAGTAAGGCCTGAAAAATTGTACTTCAGGCATAAAAATTGAGATCTTAGTAAAAAGACAAAAAGAAAAAAAAAAAGAGCATAGTTGTTTTGCCTGTCTTACTGGCAAGTGAAGCTACCTGGAGGCTGCCACTGCTTTTGCCATCCTTCAAAGACATGATTCACAACTTTTCAAACTTCCAATATGGACTGAAGTCTCATGTCTCTCCAAGAATCCTCCAAACCTTCAGTGCCAGATGGGGACTGCTGAGACATCTGACTTGTGGACTGAGCTATTACTGGGGTTTCAGCTTCTTCAGAGTATTGATTGCCATTGTTGGACTACCCAGGCTGTATCATGGAGACCAGTACAGGAGGATCAAGACAGGACATGGTGCTTACTGGACCTCATTTGGTGACCATGGGATGGGAAAACCCCATTGTGAAGCACAAGGGCAAGTCTGATCGTTGTTTGGGCTTGGCAAGGAGGAGCCTTCAAACATGACATTTTTAAGCCTAAAAAAATATCATAAGCTGAAGATGCTAAAAGATATATGTGGCATGCATATATGCATATTATGGAGTGATGCTGATTGGAAAGAGCAACAAGAGGGGCTGGAGAGATGGCCTAGCGGTTAAGAGCGCCGACCGCTCTTGCAGAGGACCCGGGTTCGATCCCCAGCACCCACATGGTGGCCGAGAACCGTCTGAAGCTCCAGTTCCAGGGGAGCTCCAGTTCCAGGGGAATCCGACACCCTCTTCTGACCTCCGCGGCATTGCACGACACGGGTGCGCGGACTTGCATGCAGACAGTGCATTCAGACACATACGGAAATAAATAAAATTAATAAATAAAACTAATAAAAAAAAATAAAAAAAAAGGAAAGAGCAACAAGAACAACAATAATAAAAACAGAAAGACTGGGTCAAAGAACTGACTGAAGCAAGCGGTGAACTGCTCAAAACAGTAAACTTNAACCGAGGGAACAATCTGCAGAAAAGGGGGCAGGGAGAAGATAAGGGCTGTGATTGGGGTGAAGGGGGAAAAACCTACAGCAATATGTCCCCGGGAAACACTCATTCGATCAACTTTATTGAACATACAAGCCCCCCCCCCTTGCTGGGTGGTGGGACCAAGGGGATGTGTGAGTTTGGACACAACTGCTTAAAAATTGGTTTTACTGAAGGATGCTTGTACCATAATTATTATTTATTGTTAAAAATTGAAAAAAATAAAGAAGGAAGGGAAAAAAAAACTACCCTAGTTATAGAAGGCAAACAAAACAACAGTAATGTTTATGTTCTTGGTGATCATGAAAACAACTGTGCTCTTGTTTTTATTGCGCGGAAGCCCTTAACCGTTCTAGAATATGCCTACTAAAAACCATTTTTTTAAGATTTAAGCAGTGGTGGTATATTGAGTTGAGGGTATGTATGCACAAAAACGAAAGAATGAGGGGAAAAAAATAGTTTGTTATGACATTGTATCTTACCACGATATGTATCTATGGGAGTGCTTCTTAATAATTCTTATACAAGACTGCCTTGAGCTTTTCTCTAAGCCTTTTCTAAAATCTTATACAGTAGTTAAAAGTATCATGCTGGTGTAACTTAACCTTTCCTGGAGCTTAACCACCATTCTTAATGCCCAAAGCAATTTGGCTGAGGGACTTAAGGGAAATTTTGTTTCCTGCCCATCAGAGGTCAAACTAAGTCCCAGGGCACTATGTTCAGGGCAACTTTGAAATGTCTTGGCAATGTGAGATTTTTGGAGATCCAGTAATGGGACTTTAACCAGTGTCCCAGTCTATAAAGAGGAAAGTCAACATAGAGGAAAGTTGACTTGTGCTCTAAAAGGAAGGCTGGTCTAGCTAGATCTGATTTTGTCCTCAATGGATGGAACTGGTAAATGAAAAGCCAAAAAGGAGAAAGGGACTCCCCCCAAAACAAACAACCACAACACAAACAACAACAACAACAACGAAAACACAAAACCAAAAGCTGAGGACCAGTTCCTCCAACGGACTGACCTTGAGAAAAACAAAACCTTGTTTAATCTGGTGCTAACAGTGTGACCTTAAGTGTCCAAAGGGAAAGTATAACGAAGAAATAACTAATCAGTAAGGCCTAAGAAAATTTACTTCAGGCATAAAAATGGAGATCTTAGTAAAAAGACAAAAAGAAAAAAAAAAAAGAAGCATAGTTTGTTTTGGCCTGTTTTACTGGCAAGTGAAGCTACCTGGAGGCTGCCACTGCTTTTGCAATCCTTCAAAGACATGATTCACAACTTTTCAACCTCAGATGGACGGAAGTCTCATGTCTCTCGCAAGAATCCTCCAAAACCTTCAGTGCAAAGCATGGGGACTGCTGAGACTCTGACTTGTGGAGCTGGCTATTACTGACTGGGGCTTGTCAGCTTCTTCAAGTATTGATTGCCATTGTTGGACGACACCCCAGGCTGTAATCATGGAGACCAGTACAGGAGGAGCAGGACAAGGACAATGGGCTTACTGGAATGGACCTCATTTGGACCATGGAGAGAAAGACCCCAGTGTGTGAAGCACAAGGGCAAGACCTGATCAGTTGTTTGGGCCTTGGCAAGGTGAGCCTTCAAGAGCATGACTTTTTAAGCCTAAAAAAATATCATAAGCTGAAGAATGCTAAAAGATATATGTGGCAGCATATATGCATATTAACTGGAGTGATGCTGATTGGAAAGAGCAACAAGAGTGGGCTGGAGAGATGGCCTAGCGTTAAGATCGCCGACCGCCGTCTTGCAGGGACCCGGGTTTTGCCGATCCCCAGCACGACACGATGTCCGAGAAAACCGTCTGAAGCTCCAGTTTCCAGGGCAGCTCCAGTTTTCCAGGGAAATCCGACCACCCTCTTCTGACCTCCGCGGCATTGCACGACACGGGTGCGCGGACCTACATGCAGACCACAAGAGTACATTCAGACACATACTGAAATAAATAAAATTAATAAATAAACGTAAAAAAAAATAAAAAAAGAACGGACAGAGCAACCACCGAACAACAATAATAAAAACAGAAAACTGGGGTCAAAGAACGAACCTGAGCAAGCGGTGACTGCTCGAAACAGTAAACTTCTTTCTGCATGGAAATTATATATATATATAATATATATATAAATATAGATATATATAGATCCCATCAAGAGTAAATCAAGATGAGGTAAACAATTTAATTAGACCCATAACAACCAATGAGATAGAAGCAGTAATTAAAAATATCCCAACTAAATAATGCCCAGGACAGGAAGGATACAGTGCAGAATTTTTTTAGATATTCAGAGAAGTAATATCACACTCCTAAGAATGTTCCTTAAGATAGAGAAGGAAGAAACACTTCCAAATTCTTTTTATGAGTATAGTATTATCCTGATACCCAAACCAGATAAATATCCTAGAAAAAGAAAAATCATAGGCCAGGCACTCTGGTGAATATAGATGCAAGTATCAATTGAGAATGCAAAGATTATCAAAGATGATCAAGTTGAGTGGGTGTTTGGATCTCTATTTACTGTTACCCCGACTTGTCAAATTATGGACCAGCTGATCAGTGGGGTCAGTGTTTGAGCAATTCAGGGATGTGTGAATGGGGTATCAGAAGTGGTTCAAGATCAGCTAGGATTACACACAGCTTTTATACTTTTTCTCGAGTTAGTAGATTCTCACTTCTAATCCTCAGAACTCTGTGGGAGGCTCACTGAGTTCTTAAGATAATCCTTGGGTGGCAAGTGATGGGGTCACTACAGGAGCCAGGAGCTGATGTTGCTACTTGACATAAGTGTGCTGGAATTCTGGTTCTCAGGAAATGTCATTGGAATCTTGGCAGGAGTGCTGTTTTAACTTGAAGGAATACTTCATGGTACCACGTGATCCTCAGGTGGAAGGGGGTGGAATATCCACTTAAACTGTATATTCAATGAAGTTACAAAGAAGTAAGTTTCCACAAATTATTTTTTATTCATCCATATTTTGTGGGTTTTTTTGTTTAACCCTTTCTCCCTCCCAGCCCTAGTGGTAACCCCACCTCCCATCCCCATCCTTGGTTAAAGTGTGCACCCCATACATTCTCCTTGTTTATCATACAATATATGTTCTGCTCTACTTTTCCCTTAGGGCATTCCCCGCCTCTGGACCCTTTTCTAGTTTTCTTGCTTCTACAGCTACTCTAAGTTAAAAACATAAATCAAAACACATAAATTATCTGGGAGAGATTATACAGCATTTGTATTTCCAGTCTGTAGTTATTACACTCACATAACTATTGGATGACTAGTGCAGAGTTCAGCGTGTGATGACAAGAATGAGCCTTGAGTAGCATCAAGCCATTGCACTTCCTCCTGGAGCAACTACTTTATGAAATATTTGACTTGTATGTATAAATAACGCAAGTTTCAATCAGCACAGATATTAGTACAATGGCAGATAATGCAAAAGTTAAATTTTGGCCTTAGAGTCGAAAGAATATTATACTGTTTCATGTCACTCTCATCGGGTTCAATTATTGTTTACTGTTTACTTAAAAAAAAAATCTTGACCCAAAAGAAAGTGGAATTTTATTTTATATAGATGTATGATGCTCTAGTTTTTTTTCCTTTTTTATTGATGTTTTGTGTATTTCATACATTATTTTTCGATTCAGTTCAGGGAAATTCAAACATAAAATAATATTAAATTAATAATGCAAATGTAAGATTAGATATACAATGGTCATTATATATATAAGTGGTCATTAAACTCAAGAGCTCACAGCAGCTGTAGATGCCTGCACAAGAGCAGCCCATCACCATGCCATAATGAACAGGACATTTTCCTGGGGGACTACTGGCAATTAATCATTGCTGGGCGAAATGTGTCATTTTCTTCAGTGATGTAGCCACAAAAAGTCACTCACACAGAGAGAGGTGTTAGAGATTTCAAAGTATGGGATGTTAGACAGACAGCTGAGTAGACTCACAAGGTGGAAAGTGAATTCCACTAAAGTGCCATGGAGGTCAGAATAGGGTGTTGGATTCCCCTGGAACTGGAGCCAAAGATAGTTCTCAGCCGCCATGTGGGTGCTGGGGATCGAACCCGGGTCCTCTGCAAGAGCAGTCGGTGCTCTTAACCACTAGGCCATCTCTCCAGCCCCTATATGGCTGTTTCTTAAAGAGATATGCTGAGACGGGACAACTTTGATAAGGCAATTGTTTTCATTAATCCCCCTCCCTTTTGTGACTTACTTATTTCAGATGGCTTCTAACAGGTTTTATTTTTACTAAGTACTTTTGTTTTACCCTATGATATCATCACCACGTACTATAACCTAATATAAAAATACTGAAATAATTTCTAAGTTTGCTTCGAGAATGAGATCCTCAGAAACAAAATACACAAATCATTTAATATTATCATACATGTGATTGCTTATAGACAGGGTACATTCAGTTTTTCTAGAATTGAGCAATTGGTTGGAGAAACAATTAGTGAAAGTTAGGGGAAGATACAACATTGTGGCATTTACATAGAGTTTGTTTGGTTATGATAGGAAACCAAACTTTACAATCCTAAATATGTTTAGTTAAAATAAGGTGTTTTTTGAGGATCTATATTTGAACAGACAATACAATTGCAGCAATTATCTGTCATTAAGGAGCTCCAATCACAGAATAATAGAGGTTTCAATGTCACCAAGCACAGTAAGGGTAATTGGGCTTTCCATTATTCTATGGGCATGTCATTAGCAGCTTAAAAAAATAAACTTCATAGGGATATAACAGTCACATTTTCAATAAGGTTTCACACTGTAAGCAGCTGGATTAATTGTGTTGTAGTTAAAACTGACCTTTTGTAGCACTTTATACTCTCATATTAGCAGCTTTGCAATCAGTGCCCACTTTTGCCTTTTCTGTTATAAGCACAAGTTCCCACCACTCCCAGAACATGGTATGCCTACAGCCCTCAGAGTCCACCTTAGAAACACTTTTGAAATTCTTTGGAAATTTTGTACATGAGTACAATAAATTTTGATCATTTTCAGACTCTTACACACTCTCATGTCCCCTTCCCTCTCCTGCCCAAGGCTTCCTTATTCCCACTAATCCTTCCTCATATTTTGTTATCTCCATACTTTGAAATCTCTGACACATCCCACAGGGCTGCATGTCTTAGCCTTCCTGCTGTGATGGTGTGCTTAGAATTTGCTCTTAGTACCAGCCAAGGATCCTTGGTGAATGGCATTAGACTGATACTTCTTGTAGCCTCTGAGCAGGTGAAGAGCACAAATTTGGTAAAAAAAATCTGGTAAGTTAATGTAAAAGTCCATTTAGTCCAAACAGACCCATCTTGAAGAACATAAGTTTAAAAAAATACTCTGTAGAGGTGTCACCCTTCAGACATGAGATCTGAAGGTCATGAGGAATGTTGCATCTTAGGACGTGAGGGGCCAGGAGAGGCGCTAAACATGGTGGGAAGGAAGCCAGCTCAGGAGTGAAGCTGCTTCACCTCCAAAGCCTATTTTCTTCTTGTTAGCAAAAAAAAAAATTCTTTAATATTAAATTGGAATTTAATTTGCTGCTTGGATCTGCCCCAAATCCAGGGATTCCAAATGTCAACATACTGCTGAGAAACACTGCTGGAAGGTAAGTATTCAAATCAAACACATTTTCTTTTAATTTTCAGAGAATTTCCTCCTTGTTTCCTTGTGTTTCTCTTTTTTACATTTTTAAGAAAAATGGTATATTATCTCTGCTCCTCAACCCTGCACCCCATTGTCTTTTACATGTCTTCATTCCATACTCAGTGCTAAGTGGACTCTTCATTCCTCTATGAAACATTTTTGCCTCTGCACCTAATGCCAAGCTGTTCTCATTTGCTTTGTCTTTCAAGCACACTTTTACCTTCTGAGCTTTCCTCCAAATGTAAGCCTAACTCAAATTCTATGTTAGAAATCCTTTCTCATTATTCAGATTTGAATTGCTACATCTTTTAAAAAACATCTTATTGAGCTTTTGTATATTTCATACAACAGTTCTTAATCAAATTTGGACCACTTTCCCCATCTATACCACCCCACTGGGCCTCAGGTATTCTGCTGCACATATTAAGTCCCATCTGGGCAAACATTTTTGCCCAGCTTTTTAAAAACTATTTATTTATTTATTTATTTATTTATTTATTTATTTATTTATTTATTTATTATTTTAAGTGTATGAGTGTACTGTCTGCATGTAGGTAGGTGCACCCGTGTTGTGCAGTGCTTTGGAGTTCAGAAGAGGGTATCAGATTCCCCTGGAACTGGAGTTAAAGACAGTTCTTATCTGTCATGCGAGTGCTGGAAATCAAACCTGGGTCCTCTGAAAGAGCAGTTAGTGCTCTTAACCACTGAGCCATCTCTCCAGCCCCCTAGCTTTTTAAAAATATTTTATTAATTTCTTGAGAATTTCATTTAATGCATTGATCATCCTTTCTGTCCCTAAACTTCTCCTAATTTTTCTAGACCTACCCCCATATCTTAACTCTTGCCCCAAATCATGTCAGCTTATTTTTAAGAACTAATTTAATTCAATATATGCTGCCCATATATTCTTGGACATGGGGGAATCAACTGCACCATGATTGACCTACACTCTTACAGAAGACTAACTCCCTACTTTGTGTTAGGATTTTTCTGGCTTGAGATTGTGGAGGGCTTGTATATGCTCTCACAACCACTGAGTTCATATGTGTACCTGCATTGTGTCTTGACAAAACGCTGATATCTGTTAGTCATCCAGCACCTCTGGCTCTAAAATATGTCTGCGTACATCTTGGTATGAAGGGGTGTGATGTAGATGTTCCATTTAGGGATGCAAACTCCAGAGGCTCTTATCTTCTATACATTGACCAGTTGTGAATCTTGGTGTTAATTAACAGCTATGGCAAACTGAACCATCTTAAATGAGGCATGAGAGATGAATTAATATATGAGTCTTAGCATAAGTCATCAAGAGTTGGTTTAACTCAGTGTTCACTTAGCAAAACAATGGGTGCAGTTTTTCCTCTTGGGCCTATAGTCTATCAAGCAACAGATCTTTGGCTATGATAATAGTATCCGACACGGGTTCCATAATATGGAGAGGGCCATAAATGCAATAAGAAGGTGGTTGGTTACATTTATGGGATAATTGATCTAATAGGCATATCTTGTCAGGACAGTTCTTATTGTGCTTGCAGGGCTCACAGCTGGGTAAAATTAATGATTTACTTTTATTTTACGGTGAAAATCATAACGCCTTTCAGCTTTAGGCAAACCAGCTAGTAGGGATAAAGAATGTCAGTACCAGCTTAATTTCTCCATGTTCTATGACTTGTGTCCATGATGTCTTGAGAAATAGGGTATTATAATCAAGTTATGGGGTATAACCAAAAACAATACTAATAGTTTCTGATGTTTAGGGGTGTAGAAGGGGCATTGGAACCCTGATATAGGGTGTAACGTAATTCATTTAACTCTCTCCCCCTACATGCCTTCCTGATAACTAAGGATATTAAATACTTAAAAATTTTCTCAATCATTGTATTTCTTTCGAGTAAAATTTTCTGAGTAGTTCCATGCTCCTGTTCATATCTCCAATATTTGTTTCCTTGATGTTTATTTTTTAACAAACATTTATTGATATTTTGTGTATTTCAGACATCATTCTTCAGTTCAATTTAGATATATTCCCCTTTCCCATCTACCACCCCACCCCAAATCATGCATTCTTCACATGTCCTGCATCTTTCTCTCAGTCATTTCTTTAAATTTTTTCTTTGCAAAGGTTTATTGTTTTGGGCAGAATTTATCTATATCAGTCCATTCTTTGACCCAGTCTTTATGTTGATGTGGCTCCCTCCCAATTGTATCACTCTAAAATATGCCTATATAAACATCATATATGTACCAGAATTATGCCCTCCAGGAATAAGCTTCATGTTAACTCCATCCTTCCCTGTTTATTGGATGAATGTTCCATTTCCTTTTTCATTTTTTTCCTGTGATTTCTTTAGTAATTCCACTTCTTTATGGAGCTTGTCATTCTCCACTTGCTTTGCTGGTCTGTTTCTTTTTTCATTTCAGCCTGGGATGTTTTCATTGTTTCCATTTCCATCTGGGATTTGTCATTCTGTCCCTCTAGTTCTTTTTTTTTTTTTTTTTTTTGTCTTTTCAAGGCAGGGTCTCCCTGTAGCCCCAGCTGTCCTGGAACTCACTTTTTAGACCAGGCTGGCCTTGAACTCACAAAGATCCACCTGCCTCTGCCTCCCAAGTGCTAAGATTAAAGTCATGTGCCACCACTCCCGGCTGTCCCTCTAGTTCTTTTCAGAGTTTGTTTTTCTCTTCCTCTACTCCTTTTTGGAGTTCGCATTTCTCTTCTTCTAGTTCTTTTTGGAGTCTGTGTTTCTCTTCCTCTAGTTCTTTCTGGAGTCTGTGTTTCTCTTCTTCTAGTTCTTTTTGGAGTTTGTCATTCTCTACCTCTAGTTAATTCCAAAGTTTATCATTCTTCCCTTCTAGATCCTTCCTGAATTTTTCATTTTCTCCACATACTTCTCTGATTTGTTCTTTATATTCTTTGATTTCTTTGAATATGTCTATGACTGTTCTTTTAAAGTCCATGTCTTGGTTTCCTTCCAGGTGGATCTCATTGTATGGAACTTTTATAGTACTGGCCGAGGTTGGTGTGAATTTATCATTGGCTTTTCCCATGTTGTTATTATTTTGTTGTGGCTTTAGCATGTGTGTTCATTTTTTGTTTGGATTCTGGTGCTAGTCTCAAATGTTATTATGGAGGATTGGTTGGTTACTCACTGTGCTTCCTGAAGTTCAGTTCCTCTATGTTTGCCATGCAACCTAGAATCACTAACATTGTGCCCACTGGATTATCTGCACAATAACTCCACAGGCTTACTGGATACTCTGCACGACTAATTTGGTGGGGTAGGTGGAGGATTGTTCCCTTGGTCTGTGCACTGGCCCCTTGATCTTGTGCTGGGTTCCTGGCCAGCTGGTTTAGAGTGGCTGGGTGACTCTGCCCATGCCAATCACTTGGGAGGTGGGGTGTGGAGTCCTGCTGCCTGGTCCATGAGGCATGCCTCTGGTGCTGGCTGCCCTGCCAGTCCCCTGTGGTTTCCAAGCCCACCTGAGGATCCCCTGGGGTCTTCTGGGCTCCTGGCTGGCTTATCATGGCTGGGTGACTCTGCCCACTCTAGTTTGTTTTTAAGTTTTTTGTATGTTCTAGATTTCAGCCATTTTTGAGATATACAGTAGGTAAAGAACCTCCTGTACACTGCCTCTTCACTCAAATGATTGTTCTTTTGCTGTAAAGAACATTGTTGTTGTTGTTGTTGTTGTTGTTTCTCTGTCTTTTTCAAGACAGGGTCTCCCTGTAGCCCCAGCTGTCCTGGAACTTGCTCTGTAGACCAGGCTGGCCTTGAACTCACAAAGATCCACCTGCCTCTGCCTCCCAAGTGCTAGGATTAAAGGTGTGCACCACCACGCCCAGCTCAACATTGTTTTTAAGATTCTGAGTCTAGAATTTCAAATAATGTGCTTTCGTTTTTATTTATTTTAATTTTGTGTGTGAGTGTATTGCCTGCATGTACATAAGTGCACCTACATCATACAGTGCCCACAGAGGTCAGAAGAAGTCACCAGATTTCATGAAACTGGAATTAGAGATGGTTGTTAGGTGCTATGTGGGTGCTGGGAACCAAACCCTGGTTCTTTGTGAGAACTGATAATGTCACAAGCACTTTCAGCTTCATTGGTTTCATAGAAAACTATTTTGTTATATCTAGACAACAAAATTTCCTTGATTCGTACTTGTAGTACCTGGGTCCCTGGCAACAGGTACCCTGGCAACATAGCTTGGGGCCCAGGGCCCTGCCTACAGGCACAACCAGGAAGTAGTCATGACCATACCATGTACTGTATCCTGGTGCACCTCTATTGGTAGAGGCTAAGCCTGTGGGCAGTTACACTGCTGTGAAATTCATGGTTGGCTAACTCTTATTATCATTCAGGAGAAGAGCCAATCACAGCATATGAAAACAGGATCATTTTGCAAACAACTGCTCACAATCCTTTTCTTGGGAGATACAGATTGGGGGTGTAGCAGGAAATTGTTTCTTATCCAAGCTACATCTCATTAAAAAGGTGGATGGAGGCATCAATGTTTGAAACATTATAACCTCTAGAAATCAGAAATAAATGTTTAACAAATTTGAAACTTGGGAAGAAAATTAGATTTGAGCTCATGATTTTTTAACTCTAATGTGTAACATAATTACATTAATTTAAATTACATATTAATTTTAGGAAATAATTAACAATGCTAAAAAGTTTTTGTTTCTCATATTTATTATAGTTCTCATGCTTTCCTCTCATTTCTTATATTACTATATTTGTGGCATGCATATATAATTGTTTTAGCCAAAAAGAGATTTTTTTAAATTAGTTTTTATTGATGCTTTGTGCATTTCATACATTTTTCCAATTCAGTTCAGGCTTATTTCCCTTTCCCTCCCCCCCACCCCCACCCCATCCCAGATCATGCATTCTGCCATAACTGTCCTGCATCTTTCTCTCAGTTTTTTTTTTTTCATTTTTAGCTATAAGTGATAATCCATGAGTACAAGCATCCTTCATGCAAAACCTATCTGCAGGCTGTTGTGCCCAAACACCTACAGCCCCACCATCCAGTGGGGGGTGACAGGTTGTTTGTTCAATCAAGTTGATCAAATGAGTGTCCAGACTACATTGCTGTAGTTTCACCATTCACCCCAATCGCAGCCCTTACATTCTACCACGCCCCCTCTTCCGCAGGTTGTTCCCTAGGCTTAGAAAAGGGGCACAGGTGGATGAGAGGTAAAACAGTCCACTCTCTCTGGAGCTGTTGACTTGGACTCTGGTCAATTCTGGCTGTTTCCTTTCATGGGCTGACAGTTTGTCCAGGAATAACCTTTCGATCCTACTAATGAAGAACAAGCAATTAGATATATAGGTATTTAAGCAGCACTAATAGTTATGGTAGGTTACTTTAGCATAGACACATGTTTGGATATGTTAATCCATGAATTACAATTTTCCCCCCTGTTAAATATGACAGGGTCTTACTGTGGCTTATAACATCTCCTAACCTGTAGAGGATGTAAGCTTGTGGCATCAGCCATGGGTTATTTCTCCAAGGGGAGAGCCAATAGCCAATTAGATTTGGGATATACAGGCACATGGCTGCCTCTGCTGCACAGTATTTCCAGGCAGGTGAGGTGTAGCTGGTGCTGACGGTGGAGTCTTGCTTGACTCAGGGAGACCCATATTTGCTTTATTGGTTTAGTGGCCTTTGGTAACACTCTCTGGCATTCCAGAGGCCATCTGTGGTCTCAATACATCCCTCCAAAAAGAGATTTTTATAAAGGTCTACAGATCTGGCACAGAGGGTAACAGCAATGGCTCCTCCTGCAGAGGACTCTGGTTTGATTCCCAGTAACAAGGTGTCTAACAATGGTCTATAACTCCATTTCCAGGGGATCTGAGGCCTTCTGACTTTCACCAGGCATTGCACAACACAGATGCACTTACATGCTAGCACATTCCAACTCACTCAGACAAGAGTTCATAGTGGATCAAGAGAAATGGGGAAGGGGGTTGCCACTGACTGAGAAATACTGGAGACTGATAACTACTGGGCAAGGGAGAGTATTTCTTATTTAGGATCTCTAAACAGGCTGATTAGACTCCATTGGATGGATTCGCACTGAAGGACACCTGGGTACAAATGATTGACTGGCTAGGACTTAACATGTATAGCAGTATATATGAGGTCCGGGGGCAGGTGGAGGAAGTGGATGAAGGAGTTTAAATTCGATTAAGAACTACCGTATGAAATCTACAAAAGTTCAACAAAAATTTTATCAGGAGCCAAGAAAATGGAAAGGATGCACAGTGGCAAAGTAAATGAAAGCCCAAAAGAGGGGAACAGTAAGGAACAGATGCTACTAGGGGGAAGGTGGGAAATGTGGGAGTGTTGGGCTGGGAGTAGAGGATGGAGGGACATGGGGGGAGCATGGTGAGGGTTGAAGGAATTCAAGAGAGGGGGAGGGTAAGGATAATGGGGGTACTGGGCCTAGGGAAGGTGGAGGGAGCTGGTAAGGGAAGAAGAAAGAATAAAGATGATTGAATCTTGGGGCTAGCTAGGGAACCCAGAGGGTAATGTGATAATACACCCCAGAGCCCATGAGAAATGCACATACACTGTCTGAGCATTCGTGCACAGGTAAACCTGGGGCTGTGAGGTAAGGAGCACAATGCCAGACAGAAGACACCTACCTCCCTTTGAGTGGTTATTGAGAATAATCCAAGAGACTCTCAAAATAGCACAGGCTATGCCCAAATCTCTTTATTATCTTCCTGAACTAGACCATTCTGCTCAAGGCAGGACATAGTTTAGAAACAGGACTTAGAGTAAAAGAGCAAGAACTGACCTGGAAGTCTTCTACCTGAAGTTGAGCACTCAGAATGCTAGATAATATGCACACTGCTGAGTGAGAAAAATCAATCAATGGTCCAACCCAGCCCCAAACCATAACAATCATAATGACCTGTGCATCAAACTACTTCTATTGGTGCAGTAGGGGCACCATTATCTGGGGGACAATCAACAACTATCTAATAGAACTTAAAACCCTGTCAATGGGAGTGAAGTCATGGGTGGCATTGTAAACTCAGCCAAATGCATATAGCTTGAGAGGACATAGATCTTAGAGAAAACCCTATCTCTGAAATTTCTTACCATGTACTAAATATGGAATCTTGTATTTACAGACAAGCATACTGTACACCACTTATCAGAGAAGCTTCTCTTTGCAATGGATGGAGGCTACTGCAGAATCTGGTCACAGATTATGTCTGATCACAACTGGTCAGATGCAGAAAATATATATCTGAAAGATTCCCAATCACAAGAGACACATCTATAGTTGAACCTCTACACCTAAGACTCATGGATTTTTGATCCACGTGGAGTTGATTTTTGTACAGGGTGAGAGGTAGGGGGCTAAATTTGTTCTACAAATGGTGATCCAGTTTTGCCAGCACCATTTGCTGAAGATGCTATCCTTCCTCCATTGAGGTTTTTTTCCCTCTTTGTCAAATATGAGGTGGATGAAATTGTATGAGCTCAAGTTTGGATCATCAATTTTGTTCCATTGGTCAATGGGTCTGTTTTGGTGCCATACCAGGCTGTCTTTATGAGTATGGCCGTGTAATATAGCTTGAAGTCTGGTAGAGCAATCCCCCCTGTATTGAATTTTTCTTTCAGGGTTACTTTAGCTATTTGGGTTCTTTTGTTTTTCCATATGAATTTAAGGATTTTTTTCCAAGTCTGTGAAAAAGCTCATGGGGATTTTGATTGGCATTACATTGAATCTGTATATCAATTTGGGCAAAATGGACATTATTACTATATTAATTTTTCCAATCCATGAGCATGGGAGGTCTTTCCATCTTTTGATGTCATTTTCAATCTCTTTTTTCAGAGGTTTAAAAATTTTGCTATAGAGATCTTTGATATCTTTGGTTAAGTTGGTTCCCAGGTATTTTATTATTTTTGAGGCTATTGTGATTGGGAAGGTCTTCTTATATTCCTTATCCACTTGTTTATTGTTGGTGTAAAGAAAGGCTATTGATTTTTCTAGGTTTATTTTGTATCCCGCCACTTTATTGGAACTCTTAATCATTTCTGTAAGTTTTCTGGTGGAGTTTTTAGCATCCCTTAGGCAAACTTTCATATCATCTGCAAAAAGGGATAGTTTAGCTTCCTCTTTTCCAATTAGTACTACTTTAATTTCCTTCTCTTCTCTTATTGCCCTAGCAAGCATTTCAAGCTCTGTGTTGAAAAGGAGTGGTGATAAGGGGCAACCTTTCCAGGTTCCTGCCTTTAAGGGAAAATGGTTCCAATTTTTCTCCATTTAGGATGATGTTGGGTTTGTTATATATGGCTTTGATGGTGTTGAGAAATCCCAGCACTCGGGAGGCAGAGATAGGTGGATCTCTGTGGGTTCAAGGCCGGCCTGGTCTACAGAGCGAGCTCCAGGACACCTGGTACTAAAAGGGAGACCCGGTCTCAACAATACCAAAAAAAGTGTAAAACCAAAAAGAGAAATGTTTCCTTCAGTCCAGTTCCCTCTAGGACTTTAAACATGAAGGAATGCTGGATCATGTCAAAGCCTTCTTCTGCATCAATTGAGATAATCATGTTATTTTTGTCTTTTAGTCCATTTATGTGTTTTATGATATTTATTGATTGCTGTATGTTGACCATCCCTGCATCTCTGGTATGAATCCAATTTGATCATGATGGATGATCTTTTTGATGTGAGTCTGTATGCAATTTACAAATATTTTGTTGAGAACTTCTGTGTCTATTTTCATTAATGAGATGGGTCTATAACTTTCATTTTTTTTTTTTTTTGTATCTTTGCCTGGTTTTTGTAATAGAGTGATGCTGGCTTCACAGAAGTAATTTGGGAGAATTCCATCTGTTTCTATCCTTCTGAACATTTTGAGTAGTAATGGTTGTATGACCTCTCTAAATGTTTTATAGAATTCTGCTATGAAACCATCTGTGCCTGGGCTTTTTTAGTTGGGAGGTTTTTATTTTTTTAATTACATCTTCAATTTCCTCAAATATTATGGGTTTGTTTAAACTGTTAATCTCTTCTTGGTTAAGCTTTGTTGGTTCCTAGGATTTCAGATATTCATCCATTTCTCTTAGGTTTTCAAATTTAGTGGAGTATAGGTTTTTGAAGTATTCACCTATGATTGTTTGGATCTTTGTCTTTTGTGATGGCTTCCCTTTCATCACGAATACTATTGATTTGGAGTTGCTCTTTCTTTTTTGTGATTAACAGGGATAGAGGTCTGTCTATTTTATTTGTCTTTTCAAAGAACCAGCTTTTGGATTCGTTGATTCTAGGTATTGCTTTCATTATTTCTA
Organism: Rhizomys pruinosus; assembly: GCA_009823505.1. Classification (NCBI taxonomy): domain Eukaryota; kingdom Metazoa; phylum Chordata; class Mammalia; order Rodentia; family Spalacidae; genus Rhizomys; species Rhizomys pruinosus. The sequence goes on from VZQC01001894.1 coordinate 261,022, forward strand.
TTTCATTGATTTCTGGTTTGATTTTTGTTATTTATTTCTGTTGGGCTTAGGGTTCATTGCTGTTGTCTCTCAAGTGTTTTTAGCTGCAATGTTAGGTCATTTATTTGTTCCCTTTATGGATTTTTTGATGTGGACCCTGAAACCCTGAATGTGGTAGAAGAAAAAGTTGGCAACAAACTACAAGACGTAAGTGTAGGAAAATACCTTCTAAATCAGACAGCAGCTGTGCAGGAAATAAGACCAACAGTCGACAAATGGGACCTCATCAAACAAAAGCTTCTGTACAGCAAAAGAAAAATCAAGGAAGTAAAGAGAAAACCCACAGCCAACATCATCCTAAATGGAGAAAAGTTGGAAGCATTCCCCTTAAAGGCAGGAACATGGCAAGGCTGTCCACTATCACCACTCCTCTTCAATACAGTGCTTGAAATGCTTGCTAGGGCAATAAGGTGAGAAAGTCAAATTAAAGGAGTACTAATTGGAAAAGAGGAAATAAAACTATCCCTTTTTGCAGATGATATGATAGTTTACCTAAGGATTGCTAAAAACTCCTCCAGAAAACTCTTAGAAATGATTAAAAGTTTCAATAAATTGCCTGGATAAAAAATAAACCTAGAAAAATCAGTAGCCATCCTTTACACCAACAATAAGCAACTAGAAAAAGAATATAAGGAGCCTTTCCCAATCACAATAGCCTCAAAAAATACCTAGGAATAAACCTAACCAAAGACACAAAAGACCTCTTCCAAAATTTTAAAACCCTGAAGAAGATTGAAAATGACAAACCTAAGCAAAGACACCAAAGATCTCTACAACAAAAATTTTAAACCCCTGAAGAAGGAAATTAAAGAAGACATCAGAAGATGGAAAGACCTCTCATGTTTATATATTGGAAAAATTAATATAGTAAAAATATCCATTTTACACAAATTAATATACAGATTAAATGCAACCCAAATTAAAATCCCTAAGAGTGGGGCTGGAGAGATGGCCTAGCGGTTAAGAGCGCCGACCACTCTTACAGACGACCCGGGTTCGATCCCCAGCACCCACAGGGCGGCTGAGAACCGTCTGAAACTCCAATTCCAGGAGAACTCCAGTTCCAGGGGAATCCGAGACCCTCTTCTGACCTCCGCGGCGTTGCACGACACGGGTGCGCAGACTTGCATGCAGACAGTACATTCATACACATACAGAAATAAATAAAAATTAATAAAAAAAAATAAAAAAAATCCCTAAGAGTTTCTTCACAGAATTGGAAAAATGTCCTTAAATTCATATGGCCGAACAAAAGACCTCAAATAGCCAAAGCAACCCTGAGCTAAAAGAGCAATATAGAAAAAAAAAAAAAAAAGAAATATAGGGGGATTCACTATACTAGAATTCAAACTATATTACAGGGCTATAGTCCTAAAAACAGCCTGGTACTAGCAGAAAAACAGACCTGTAGACCAATGGAACAAAATTGAAGATCCAAACTTGAGCTCATACAATTTTAGCTACCTCATATTTGAAAAAGGGGCCAAGAAGACACAATGGTGGGAAGACAGCATCTTCAGCAAATGGTGTTAGCAAAACTGGATCTCTACTTGTAGAAGAATAAATTAAATCTTTACCTCTCATCCTGTACAAAAATCAACTCCAAATGGATCAAAGACCTCAACATGAAACCTGAAACTGTGAAGGTGATAGAAGAAAACGTTGGTGCAACCTACAGGACATAGGGGTCGGAAAAGACTTTCTAAATCAGACAGCAACTATTCAGCAAATAAGATTGACAAGTGGGATCTCATTAAACTCAAAAGCTTCTGTTCAGTGAAAGAAACAATCAGTGAAGTGACCAGAAAACCCATAGATTGGGAGGAACCCTTCACCTCTGATACATCTGACAGAGCATTAATTCCAGAATATATTAAACTACTCAAAAAACAAAGAAGAAAGCAAATGACCCACTCAAGAGATGGAGTAAAGAACTTAAGAGAAACTTCACAAGTGAGGAAGTAAAAATGGCTTAGACACATCTTAAAAAGTGTTCAACATTGTTAATAATTAAGGAAATGCAAATTAAAACCACTTTAAGATATCATCTCACTCCAATATGACTGGCTAGGATCAAGAAAACAAATGATACCAAATGCTGGATAGGTTGTGGGGAAAAGGGAACATTCATCCACTGCTGGTGGGAATGTAAACTCATAGAACCACTATGGAAGCAGTGTAGAGAACACTTAAAAGACTCAAAATGAGCCTACCACCTGACCCAGTCATACCACTCTTGGGTATATACCCACAAGACTCATCCTACTGCAGAGATACATGCACAGCCATGTTTATTGCAATTCTCTTCACAATAACAAAGAGTTGGAACCAACCCAAGTGTCCCCCAACCAATGAGTGGATAGAGAAAATGTGGTACATCTACAACTATGCAGAGATAAAGAAAGATGACATCATGAACTTTGCAGGTAAATGGGTGGAACTAGAAGATATTATGTTAAGTGAGGTAACACAGTCCCAGAAAAATAAACAACAAATGATATCCCTCATTTGTGGATGGTAGTATCAAGTAAGGCAAACTGAGTAACATTAATGTTATATTTCTCTTTATCTACAAGCAACTGTGCTCTTAGAATGTAAAACCCTTAAAAGGCTCTAGAATTATCTGCTACTTATTTTCAGAGTTTATAATTTTGATACAAAGGTGGAGGGTATGTTTGCATATTTTAGAGCAATATAAAATTAAAAGGGAAAATGTTAATGCCAAAATATGATTTGGAAATAACATAGTTTATTTTCAGATGACATGATTTTAATACAAGTGTGACACATGAATTCATATGTTGAAACAATACGGATTGGAGGGAACAACAACAACAAAAGAACTGGAACAAGGGACTGACTGAAGCAACAGAGTTCTGCACCTCCCCCAAAATCATAATTGTCTGCTTCGAAAAACTTTGAAAAGACTCAGAAGGGAAAACAGGACATGTATGGCAGACTGCAAGAACTTGGGAGGGGTGGGGGGCATGGGGGGGAAAATGAGTCTGGATTGAACTGAGAAGGGCTGTATGAAATGCACAAAACTTCAATAAAAGATTAAAAAAACTGACTCTCCCCCTCCCCATGGGATTCAGTCGCCTTAACCTCCTCAGCCAGGCATGGGCCTTTGTGTCTGTTTTCTCCCTAAATGCTGGGATTTTGTCTGGTTGGAGCTTGCAGAGGTGTTGTGCATGTTGTCACAGCCTCTGTGAGTTCATTTGCACAAGTGTTCCCTTGTGTTTGAAAAATATTGTTTCCTTGTTTTCATCCAGTACCTACAGCTCTGGCAATCTTTCACTCCCTTTTCCATCATGATGCCCGAGTCTTGACAGGAGGAGCTGTGATATAGATGTCTCATTTAGGGCTGAGCACTCCCCAGCCTCCTTCTCTGCACCTTGGCAAGTTATATCTCTGGCTTAACCACTATCTATGGTGAAAAGAAGCTTCTCTGATGGTGTTTGAGTATAATGATATCATTAAATGTTGTTGTATATTATGTCCATTTAACAGAATAACATTTATAGTTTCTCCTCTAGAGCCTATGATCTGTCTTGACAATGTAATCATGCCAATATTATGAGATCAATCTTGTGGAATGGACTTTAAATTCAAGGAGATTGTAGTTGGCTATTCCTATAACAGTCATTGCACCAGTGAGTATGTCTTTATAGGCTGGTCATTATTGTCACAGGGGTGGTAACATTAATGAATTTTTTTCCTCTGGTAATAAACATAGCACCTTCCAGCACTATGAAACTGGACCAGGAGGGATAAATCTTCAAAGTGACTGCCTGCTTGATTTCTCCATGTTTTATGACTCCAGTATATGGTAACTTAAGCAATAGGGTCTCAGTATCAAGTTTTGGAGGATAAGTGAAAAGAATGGCAATAGCCTGCAATGTTTGGAGATCTGTGGACCAACAACTCCAAAGGAGGTAATCTATTCTTGGTACTGGCCCTTTTTTGTTACCCTGTGGTGCCCAGTAGGGAAATTGATAGCCTGTTATAAAAGGCCTACACTGAAATTCTTTCAATAAATGTATATGTGTATATATATATATATATATTTTTTTTTAAGTAGCTTTTACAGTAGATTTTCATATTACTTTTTCAAATGGTTTTTATTGTTAGCATTCCTTCATGGATTTTCTCCGTTATCTGCACTCCTATGCCCCACCGAAACCTTTTAACCCTTCCTGTTTCATTACTCCATTTTCCCCTTTCTGCTTCCTGTGTTATATTTCCCCTCCTCTGAAATACCCACTTTTTATGCCTTTTATAAATTTTCTTCCCTTGATGAGTGTTCCAAGGGATGGGTATATATATATATATATATATATATATATCTATACTATATATAGCTTACCATACCACAATGAGAGACGGGAACACATGTTTGTCTTTCTGGGAGGGTTACCTCACTCAGAATAAATGCTTCCAGCTCCATCTAGTTCCTAGAGATTTTCATATTTTCACTCTCCTTTGTGAAAATTATACCACATTCTCACTATCCAGTCATTAGCTGATGAACATTTATGGTGTTTCTCTTTCTTTTGGTGCATTGTCTTATGCCCTAACTTGGTCAAACAAATGTTTCTTTACCTCTCCCTAAGAAAAATTATGCTCCTCACCTGTGCCTGTTAACAGATAGTAATGAATGAGCCTTTTGTGGAGGACAAAAGAATGGGTTGGGAAGTATGAAAACACAACTGGAATAGATTCCCAAGTGGAAAGGAGACTGATTTTAGAAGAAAATTTCAGTAAAGATTAGAAATGACTCTGATTTTATTGGAGAGTGTGTGCAGAATGGAAAAGATATCATGGTGATCTGAATGAGACATCTCCCCTCAAGAATCCAAGTGTTTGAACACTTTGTCCATACTTGATGATGCTATTTTGTGAGTTTTAGAACATGTGGTCTTGGTGAAGGAAGTGAATCTCTAGGGGTGGACTTTGAGAAACAGTAGACTTGTCATAGTTCCAGCTTGCTCTCTCTCCTTCCTTCTAGTGACGGATGATGTGAACACTCAACTTTCTGTCATGGCAGACTTTCAATCTCTCTGGAACCATAAGTCAAATAAATTGTTCTTTCTAAAATTTCCTTAGTCATTGTACTTTATCACAGAAAAATAATTACTGCAGTAACCTAAGAGGGAGGAAAAGGCTGAAGAACTAGGTGGCCTGGGAGCAGGATTTCTGCTGATGTGCTTTATAGCTAGTAAAGGCCAATTAACCTTGCATTTCTTGAATGAATAAGAAAATAAAACATCAATAAACGCTATGCCAACCACTGGCAAGGAAAGGATAAATATGAAACCACTTTCCTGGGTTTTATAAATATATTACAAAACATACTGGCATAGAAAAATCACCTTACAAACTAATAGGGAGGTCCTGCATATTCCATATCTCAGTTTTAAATTATATTTTACATAATGCTGAGTTAAAATATATATATAAATTTTCTACAAATAATTTTCAACTCTAGGGAATCATATAAATTAAAGTGGTTTCTGTTTTCTATTTCTATTTTCTATTTCTATTATACTTGAAGTTTATTTGTAGATGTGTTAATACTACTTACTATTTACTAAATTCAGGGATTCTTTTGCAGATTCTGGGATACTTCATTCTCTAGACACTTATTAAATTTTTATATATTTTTTCTCTTTGGATGTCTTTTCACTTGGCAAGCATTTCACAGAAGACCACAGTAACTAATATGAAAAAGAAAAAAAAATAAATAAAAAGTAAAAAATATTGATTATCTGTCTAAATATAATGATGATAGATCCAAGTCATATGCATATAAAGGCAATGCTCATTTGCCCATAATATTGGCTAGATGGTAGCTAGCCAAAATTGTAGCTGTCTACTGTGGTTAATTTTATTGTGAGATCAATAATACAGTCTCAATTCAGCTGAAGACTTGCTGAGTACAGAGATCCTAACTAAGTGCCTGTCATTCCTGAATCTTTGGCACTTAGAACACATTCAATATGCATTCATTATAAATTTAACTTCATTATAGTACACATGGATATCTCTTCTTAATTTTCCCTTTTCCACCCAATGTGAAACTTCTTACAAATTGATTTCATTTCAACATTGGAAAGTAAGTGGAGATATACATTATTTTCCCCAAAGTAATTAGTTTTTAGCTTGAAAATATTTATTTACTTTGTACATCTGTGCTCACATATGCCAATATGTGTTTAGTGACTCTGAATGGAGTCTTGATTAAACATTAGAAATTCAGAGGTAAATAGATTATGGGCTTTACTTTTCCACGGAGAAGAATAATATAAACAAATAATTACAATTAAAGTGGGAACCACTTTGGATAATTGTGAAAAGGAAAATTTAACAGGCAAGGGAAATGAATTAGTTGATGGTTTTCTCTTCGAGTCAAAGAGATGCTTCTGGAAGCAGGTGTGAACTGTTTGGATCTTGTAAGATGAACCAAGCTGTGAAAACCCTTAGTTAAAATTCAACCTCCTCTATCCGTGGTTTCCGTATAATTTCAAGAATTAGAACACTCTCTACTTTGTTTCAGCCACTCTGATTGCATCTAAATAAATAACGACAAAGTAGTTTTACTCCATTTCAAAGATACACATTGTTTGACTATCCTAAGGAAAGAAATCAAGCAAAGCCATTTGCTACTTTAGAAATGTGTTGAGTTTATCATGATACCACTAATTATTAGACAAACTTGAATGGATCCTCAATTAAGCATTCTTTCAAATGCAACTTCAACATTGTACATGACTATTAAAAAATTAACCTCCAGGAGACTGTCAGACCGGAATATCCAACAGTATGATTGTACATTTCTGTTCTCTGAATAGTCTTTTTTTTCTTTTATGATAAGAACACTGTAGAGTATTTAGTGTCTGGCAAAATACCTTCCTCTTAATGAATTAAATGCTGAATGGCCTTTCAGGTTCATAGTTAACATCTGTTATCCATAATTAATCTTCACCATTAATGAGACAAAAACATGCTCAGCACAATGTGAGTCATTCTAGAAAGTCTGCAGAGAAGTTGGTGAAGCACAATTTTCAGTTGCCCAACATTCTGCGAGAAATGCTGTGAAGGACTGTGCTGAAAGGCATCATGCCCCACATGCCTGTTCTACCCGCTACCCAGAAGTCTCTCAATTCCTCATGCTAGCTAAGATAGAAGGTAACAACTGATGCCTGTGATTTCTGAGCATCAATTGGAATATTTTTCCTTAGTACTAAATACATGCAATATGTTCACTTAAGGTTCATACGTGTATGAATGTACTGTCTGCATGTACTTTTGTGCACCCGTGTCGTGCAATGCCACGGAGGTCAGAAGAGGGTCTCAGATTCCCCTGGAACTGGAGTACTCCTGGAATTGGAGTTTCGGACGGTTCTTAGCCGCCATGTGGGTGCTGGGGAACGAACCCGGGTCCTCTGCAAGAGCAGTCGATGCTCTTAACCGCTAGGCTATCTCTCCAGCCCCAGGTTTGTCCTTTTATTAAAGACACTTGGAAGTTACCGAGTTCTTCAAAAGCTGCAATTAAATGTAGTGAGTTTAAGTCAAATTTCATTAGTTATTTCCCCTCTTGCCATATTCTTAATCATATTTAACATCAAGAAACATCTTTTTTATTTTTTATTTTTTAATTAATTAATTATTTTTTATGTGTATGAGTGTACTGTCTGTGTGTAGGTTGGTGCACCCGTGTCGTGCAATGCTGCAGAGGTCAGAAGAGGGCGTTGGGTTCCCCTGGAACTGGAGTTAAAGATGGTTCTTAGCTGCCATGTGGGTACTGGGAATCGAACCCGGGTCTGCTTCTAGAGCCATCGGGGCTCTTAACCTCTGAGCCATCTCCCCAGCCCCATCATTATCTTATTTTTTTAAAATGAGAGATTCATGATGAATAATTCATAGATGCGTAAATCAAAAAATTTTCATACTTATCCCATTTCATTGTTATTGTATTGATTTATTTCATTTTGAAATTTCACAGTTTTCTATCGTTCATAATTTTCACAATGTTTACTGAATTCTTATGAATATTACACAATATATTTTGATTATATTTAGATCCCATTCCTATTTTATTGAGTTTTTTGCATTTCATATAATAGATATTAATCAAATTTAGGCCCTCTCACCTATCAGTGCCTTCTACACCCCCATTGGATTCTATGCATTCTGGCATATATGTTAAGTCCTATCCAATCAAACATTTCTATCCAGGTGTCCCTTGGTGCAAGTTCGTACACTGAAGTCTAGTCAGACTATCTAGAGTCACTCTCTTAAAGGTCAACTATCTCTCACCCAGGAGTAATCAGTTGCCAACAGTTCCTAGGACTTGCTTCTACCTCACCTTGTTCTAGCTTTTATTTATTTATTTTTTTTTCTTTTTCCTTTTTTGGCTTCAGAACCATGATCTTTTCCAAATCACACAATCAAAAAAAAAAAAACAAAACAAAACATAAGTGTACATCTGGAATTTAAACATAGAATCTTACTTTTAAATTATAGGTAAATCAAAGACTTAAATTACATATCTTCATCATTACCAGGCCTAATATTGACTGAGAGCTTATTATACATCAAGAACTGTTCATATCAGGTCTTCAACAGCAGGGCCTTATCACCTCTCTTCCTGCAGATATGCCAGTTTGGAGGCAAGGAGCCTTTACCATTTGTGGGGGCTTGGATCCCCTGGCCAACATCTCCTTGGTAGAATAATCCATTGTTGATTTCAGAGCTCCTGTATTGATATATTTTGTTTAAGTGCATAGCTTAAGGAGACTTTAGCATTATATTCGGTTCTGAATAGAAAATAATCCTTTTCACAGTGTCTATGTCCATTAGTCAATTAAAGAAGGCAGTTTTACTGATTTTACAAGAGAATACCTCTATAACAGCCTGGAAATACTGTGCAGCAGTGGCAGCCATATGTCTGTATATCCCAAATCTAATTGGCTATTAGCTCTCTCCTTGGAGGAATAACCCACGGCTGATGTCACAAGCTTACATCCTCTAATGGTTAGGAGATGTTATAAACCACACGAAGACCCTGCCATACTTAACAGAAGAAAATGTAAATCATGAATTAACATACCATCCAAACATCTGTGTCTATACCAAAGTAACCTACCATAACAATTAGTACTGTTTAAATGCCTATATATCTAATTGTGTGTGCTTCATTAGTAGGATCGAAAGGCTATATATTATACTGTTTAAATACCTAAATATCTAATTGCATGTGCTTCATTAGTAGGATCGAAAGGTTATTCCTGGACAAGCTGGCAGCCCAGGAAAGAAAACAGCCAGAACTGACTAGAGACCAAGACATCAGCTCCAGAGAAAGTAGAGTGTTTTGCTTCTCATCCACCTGTGCCCCTTTTCTAAGCCTAGGGAACAATCTGCGGAAGAGGGGGCATGGTAGAATGTAAGGGCTGCAATTGGGGTGAATGGTGAAACTACAACAATATAGACTGGACACTCATTTGATCAACTTGATTGAACATACAAGCCCCCCTGCTGGATGGTGGGACCCATGAGCTGTGTGGGTTTGGGCACAACTGCTTGCAAATTGGTTTTACATGAAGGATGCTTGTACTCACAAGTTATCACTTATTGTTAAAAAAAATGAAAACAAAACAAAACAAAAAAGCAGAGAAAGATGCAGAAAAGTTATGGCAGAATGCATGATCTGGGATGGGTAGGGGTGGGGTGGGGGGAAGGGAAGGGGATATATGCCTGAACTGAATTGGAAAATGATGTATGAAATACACAAAGCATCAATAAAAAAAAAGAACTGTTCATATGTTTTAACACATTAAACTGTTAGCTCCCAGCCTGTGAAGTACTATCTATTCTTAATTTATAATTTATTATTATTTTTTCTCCTAAATTTTATTGAGATTTTATACATTTCATACAACATTTCTTAATCCAATTTAGATCTGTTCCCCCATCCATGTCCCCCTCACCAGAATTCATACATTGTGCCATACATGTTAGGTCCAGTGGTGTATCTTTTTCTCAGTCTTTTTTAAATTTTTTGATACAGAAGTTTCTATCTGAAAGCAATTGTGATGTTATAATGTGAATATCTTAATGAGCCTTAGAATTAACTTACCACTTACTTTCAGACATGGCAATTAATGTATATGGGCAGAAGGTATATATTCGTATTTTAGAGTCATATAAAATTAAAAGAAAAATGTGTTCTAGCTGTTTTTGTCTGATTGAGTCTGCATGGGTCTCGTGCATGTTGACACCATAGTTGCAAGTTCATATCAAGTTTCCAGGGGCCTGAAAGGTTCTGTTTCCTTATGTTCATGTACCAACCCTGGCTCTTACAATCTTTCTGCCCTCACTTCTGCAATGATCACTAAGTCATGGCTGGGTGAGGTTTAATATAGAAGTCTTATCAAGGGACACACATTCTACATTCTTCTTATTCTCTAAAACTTAGGCAGTTGTAGCCTTCTGTGTTCAGCACACTCTGTGTGTGAGGAAACTTCAATGGTTAGAATGATCTCTCCATCCCCCTGTTGGGCTAGGTTATGTGAGCCTTAGGTGTAGATGTTCCATAGAAGGTGGGTCGCATAATGGTGAACATTTCTCAGACTTGTACTCTCTGACTATGACCAATTGTGTAACTCTGTAATAGGTTCTATCTGCTGCAAAAAGAAGCTTCTTTAATGAGTGGTGTAAGGTATACTTGATTGTATATATAAGGATCCCTAGTTTGCATACAGTAAGGCATTTGGGAGTTCTTCTGTTTTGAATAATTTAAACAGTATTGGTTGTAGATCTTTGAATGTCTGGTAGAATTCTGCTCTGAATCCATCTGGGCTTGGGATTTTTAAGTTAAAAGGTTTTTTTTTATTATTCTTTCAATTTCCTTGTTTTTTTAATTTTTATTTATTTTTAAATTAATTTTTATTGAGTGCATTTCATACATTTTTTAATCAAATTTAGACTCATTCCCCCATCCATGCCCACCCATTGCATCCACTCACCCACTGCCAGAGCTCATGGATTCTGTCATACATGTTAAGTCCTGTCTTGTCTCTTTTTCTCAGTCTTTTATAACCTTTCAATGCATAAGTTTACTGTTTTGGCCCGTTCTTTGAGTAGGGTTTTCTATCTCTTTTTTTGTTTCCCTTAATTTTATATTATTGCAAAATATGCACATATACACTCCACACATAAATCAAAATTACAAATTCTGAAAATAAACTATAGGTTAATTCCAAAACACATTTAGAGATTCACATTTTAACAGTGCATTCAGGTAAAAAGAAGTATAACTTTGCATTCTTTTTTTTTTAGAATATAAATATTCTAAAATATGAATATTCTAAAGAATATTCTTCCATCCATATATGGTAATAACAATGTGTGAATACAAGTGGTAGGACAATTCTAGAGCCCATTAAGACTTTCAAATTATAATACCACAGTTGTTTTGAGATACAATGAAATATAATAATAAAGTTGCTCAGTTTGCCTGCCAACTGGGGATTTGGTGTTAGCATCCACAAATGAGGGAAAATATTTGCCATTTTTATCTGGGACTGTGTTACTTCACTTAGCATAATGGCTTCGAATTCCATCCATTTACCAGAAAAGTTCATGATGTCATCTTTCTTTACCACTGCATAGAACTCCACTGTACAGATGTACCACATTTTTGTTATCCAGTCATCAATTGAGGGGCATTTAGGTTGGTTCCAGCTCTTTGCTATTGTGGAGAGCTGCAATAAACATAGCTGTGTGTTGTATTAGTCAGCTTTCTGTTGCTGTGATAAAGCACCATGACCAAGGAACTTATAAAAGGAGGAGTTTATTTGAGCTTATGATTGGCAGTTCCAGGGAATTAGAGTCCATTGTGGTGGAAGGCGTGGTGGCTGGATCTGGAGAGCAAACTGAGGGTCACATCTTGCAAAGAGCACAGGAAACAGAGAGGGCAACTGTAGACCACAGAGGCTTGTTAAAACTCACTAAGCCTGCCCCCAGTGACACACTTCCCCCAGCATGGCCACACCTTCTAAGACCTCCAAAAACAGCGCCACCAACTGGAGACAAATGTCTGAATACTTAACAGCCTATGGGGGACACTCATGCAAACTACCACAGTGTGTATCTTTGCAGTAGGATGTGTTTGGTGGGTATATACCCAGGAGTGATATGGCTGGGTCAGATGATAAGCTCATTTTGAGGTTTTTTTTTTTTTTCTTTTTGAGACAGGGTCTCCCTGTAGCTCCAGCTGTCCTGGAACTCGCTTTGTAGACCAGGCTGACCTTGAACTCACAAAGATCCGCCTGCTTCTGCCTACCAAGTGCTAGAATTAAAGGCGTGAGCCACCACACCTGGCCATTTTTAGTTTTTTTTTTTTTATTATTATTTTATTTTATTATTATTTTTTTTTCATTTTTAGTTTTTTAAGAGTTCTCCACACTGCTTTCTACAGTGGTTGTACAAGTTTACATTCCCACCAACAGTGGATGAGTGTTCCCCTTTCCCCACAACCTCTCCAGCATTTGGTGTCTTTTGTTTTCTTGATCTTGGCTAGTCTTATTGGAGTGAGATGATATCTTAGTGTGGTTTTAATTTGCATTTCCTTAATTAGTAATGATGTTGAAAATTTTTAAGATGTTTCTCAGACATCTTTACTTCCTTACTGGTTAAGTCTCTGTTCATCTCTTTACTCCATCTTTTGAATAGTTCATTTGTTTTCTTCTTTTTTTTTTTTTTTTTTTTACTGTTTTATATGTGCATTTTTGTAGAAGACTATGTTACAAATAAAATCTAGACCTGTGTCCCCCTCATACCCACCACCCCAGCAGAGCTCATGCATTTTGCCAAACATGTTTTTCATCTTTTTCTCAGTCTTTCTCAAAATTCTTCTTATAGATGTTGACTGTTTAGAGCAGAAGTTCACTGTTTCAGCCAGTTCTTTGACAGAGTCTTTTCTGTTGTTGTTGTTGTTGTTTCCAACATGCACCACTCCCAACTACTTGAACCAAAGCACAAGAAGCCCTGCACAAGAGATACTTGGTGCTAGCATCCACAGATGAGGGATACCATTCATCCTTTGTGTTTGTTTTCTGGGACTGTGTTACTTCACCTAACATAATATCTTCTAGTTCCATCCATATACCTGTAAAGTTCATGATGTCCCCTTTCTTTATTGCTGCATAGAACTCCATTGTGTACATGTAACACATTTTCTCTATCCACTTGTTAGTTGAGGGGCACTAGGGTTGCTTCAAGCTCCTTGCTATTGTGGAGAGAGCTGCAATAAAGATGGCTGTGCATGTACCTCTTTGGTAAAATGAGTCTTGTGGGTACATACTCAGGAGTGGTATGGCTGGGTCAGGTGGCAAGTTCATTTCAAATCTTCCAAGGGTTCTCTACAGTGCTTTCCATAGTGGCTGTACCAGTTTACATTCCCACCAGTAGTGAATGAGTGTTCCCTTTTCCCCACAACCTCTCCAACCCTTGGTATCATCTGTTTTCTTGATCCTAGCCAGTCTTATTGGAGTAAGATGATATCTTAAAGTGGTTTTAATTTGCGTTTCCATCTCTAATTCTTGTGAAGTCTCTGTTCAGCTCTTTGCTCCATCTCTTGAGTGGGTCATTTGTTTTCTTTCTCCTTTGTTTTTTGAGTTGTTTATATATTCTAGAATCAATACTTTTCAGATGTATCTGTGGTGAAGGGTTCCTCCCACTCTGTGGGTTTTCTCTTCACTTCCTTGATTGTTTCTTTTGATGTACAAAAGCTTTTGAATTTAATGAGGTCCCATTTGTCAATTGTCGACCTTAATTCTTGTGCAGCTGCCTTCTGATTCAGGAAGACTTTTCCTACACCAATCTCTTGTAATCTGCTGCCAAATTTTTCTTCTATCCCCTTCAGAGTTTGGGGTTTCATGTTGAGGTCTTTAATCCATCTGGAGTTTATTCTGTACAGGGCAAGAAGTAGGGGTTTAATTTCATTCTTCTACAAGTGGGTGATCCAGTTTTGCCAACACCACTTGCTGAAGATGCTTTCTTCCATTGTGTCTTCTTGTCTGCCTTGTCAAATATGAGATGGCTGAAATTGTATGTGCTCAACTTTGCATCTTCGATTTTGTTCCATTGAACAGCAGGTCTGTTTTTGTGACAGTACCAAGCTGTTTTTATGAATATAGCCCTGTAGTATAGTTTGAAGTATGCTCTAGAGATACCCCCGTATTGCTCTTTTCACTCAGGATTGTTTTGGCTATTCAGGATCTTTTGTTTTTCCAAATGAAATCAAGGACTATTTTCGCCAAGATTGTGAAGAAACTCTTGGGGATTTTGATTGGAATTGCATTAAATCTTTATAAGAGTTTGGGTAGAATGGACATTTTTACTATATTAATTTTCCCAATCCAGGATCACGGGAAGTTTTTCCATGTTCTGATGTCTTCTTCAATTTCCTTCTTCAGGAGTTTAAAATATTTTTAGAGATCTTTGGTGTCTTTGGTTAAGTTTGTTCCTAGATATTTTATTATTTTTGATGCTATTGTGAGTGGAAAGTTCTCCTTGAATTCCTTCTTCAGTTGCTTGTTGTTGGTGTAAAGAAAGGCTACTGATTTTTCTAGATTTATTTTGTATCCTGTCACTTTACTGTAGCTCTTAGTCATTTCTAGGAGTTTTCTGGTGGAGATTTTAGCATCCCTTAAGTAAACGATCATATCATCAGCAAAAAGGGATAGCTTGATTTCTTCTTTTCCAATTAGTACTCCTTTAATTTCCTTTCTTGCCTTATTGCCCTAGCAAGTGTTTCAAGCACTATATTGAAGAGGAGTAGTGACAGGGGGCAGCCTTGCCGAGTTCCTACCTTTAAAGGGAATGCTTCTGTCATTTCTCCATTTAGGATAATATTGGCTGTGGGTTTCCTGTATATGGCTTTGATTATATTGCAGAATTATCCCTCCAATCCAATTCCCTCAAGGACTTTAAGCATGAAGGGATTCTGGATTTTGTCAAAGTCTTTTTTCATATCAATCGAGATGATGGTGTGGTTTTTGTCTTTCAGTCCATTTATATGCATGATGATATAGATTGATTTTCATATGTTGAACCATCCCTACATCTCTAGTATGAATCCAACTTGGTCCTGATGGATGAACTTCTTGATGTGGGTCTGTATGCGATTTTTCAGTATCCTCTTTAGAATTTTGGCATCTGTGCTCAGTAATGAGATGGGTCTGTAGTTCTCCTTTTTGGTCATATCTTTGCCTGGTTTTGGTAATAGAGTGATGCTGGCTTCACAGAAGGAATTTGGGAGAATTCCCTCTGTTTTTATCCTTCTAAACAATTTGAGTAATAATGATTGTAAGTCTTTTTGAAATGTTTCACAGAATTCTGCCATGAAACTGTCTAGGCCTGGGCTTTTTTTAGTTGGGAGGTTTCTTATTACATCTTCAATTTCATCATATATTATGGGTCTGTTTAAGCTGTTGATCTCTTCTTGGTTGAGCTTTAGTGATTCCCAGGATTTCAGATATTCATCCATTTCTTCTAGGTTTTCAAACCTAGTAAAGATTTTGAAGTATTCCCATATGCTTTTCTGGATCTTTTCATTGTCTGTTGTGATTATTTCCCCTTTCATCACGGATTGTATTGATTTGAAGTTGTTCCCTCTTTCTTTTGATTAACTGGGCTAGAGGTCTATCTACCTTGTTTATTCTTTCAAAGAACCAACTTTTACAATTTTTTTTTTTTATTATTTTATTTTTGTATGTGTATGAATGTACTGTCTGCATGTAGGTCTGTGCACCTGTGCTGTGCAATGCCGCAGAGGTCAGAAGAGGGTCTTGGATTCCCCTGGAACTGGAGTTCTCCTGAAATTGGAGTTACAGACGGTTCTCAGCTGCCATGTGGGTGCTGGGGATCGAACCCGGGTCCTCTTCAAGAGTGGTCGGTGCTCTTAACCGCTAGGCCATCCCTCCAGTCCTCCAACTCTTGAATTCATTGATTTTTTTTGTGTTGTTTTCTTTGTTTCTATTTCATTGGTTTCTGCTCTGATTTTTGTTATTTCTTCCTGTCTGTTGCATTTAGAGTTTATCTATTGTTGTCTCTAAAGTGTTTTTAGCTGCAGTGTTAGATCATTCACTTGTGATCTTTCTGTTTGTCTAATGTAGGCACCCAGGGCTATAAACTTCCCTCTTAGGACTGCTTTTAATGTATCCCATAGGTTTTGTTGTGTTGTATTATCATTGTCATTCAGATCCAGGAATGAATTTCTTTCTTTCTTTATCTTTTCCTTGACCCATTCATTATTCAGGAGTGTGTTGTTTACTCTTCATGTGTTCTTGTAGATAGTAGGGCTTAGTCCAGTGTCCATAGTGAGCTTTATTTCATTGTGGTCTGATAGAATGCATGAAATTATTTAAATCTTTTTGTTTTTGTGGAGGTTTCTTCTGTATCCCAGTATGTGGTCAATTTTGGAGAATGTTCTGTGGGGTGCTGAGTAGAAAGTGTATTCTCTGGTATTAGGATGGAATATTTGGTATATGTGTGTGAGGTCCATTTGGTGTATCTTACCATTCAGTTCAGATGTCTCTCTGTTTATTCTTTGTCCACTTGACCTGTTCAAAGTGCTCAGTGGGGTATTGAAGTCTCCTACTATGAGTGTACTGGGGTTAATCTTTGCCTTGTGGTCCTGGAGGGTTGTCTTTATAATGTTTGGTGCACTAGAGTTTGGTGCATAGCATATATATTTATAATTGTAAAATCTTCATGGTGAATCATCAAAGGAACACCTTTGATAAAAATGTAATGGCCTTCTTTGTCTCTTCTGTTTTCTTTTACTTTGAAGTCTATTTTGTATGATATTAAAATAGCAACACCTGTTTTCTTTTGGTACCATTTGCTTGGAATATTTTTTTCCATCCTTTCACTTTAAGGTGGTGCCTATCCTTGAATGCAAGTTGTGTTTATTGTAGATAGCATATCGATGGGTTATCTTTCCTAATCCAATCTCTCAGTCTATGTCTTTTGATTGGGGAGTTTAGTCCATTAATATTTAAGGTTATGTCTGATAGATGTGTGTTGATTCCTTTCACCTTATTATCTACTTGCATTTTTGGTCTAGGTTTTTACTGCTGCAGTAATGCTTTTATTAATTTCTCTTTCTAGGTTCCTGGGGATAGTTGCTCCTTTCTTCTGTCCTTTGAATTGCTTCAAGTATTCTCCGAAGGTTTGGTTTTCCAGACATGTATTCTTTCATCTTGTTTATGTCATGGAAGATTTTTCTCTCTCCTTCAACTATAATTGACATTTTTACTGAGTACAGTAACCTGGGTTGGCACGTATAGTCCTTTAACACTGGGATGCTTTGCTCCAAGTTTTTCTTGCTTTCATAATTTGCACTGAGAAGTCAGTTGTGATTCTGATAGGTTTTCTCTTATAGGTCACTTGTTTTTCCTCTTGTGGTTTTCAGAATTTCGTCTTTGTTTTGGGCATCTAACATTTTAACTGTGATATGGCACGGAGATTTTCTTTTCTGATCTTGTCTGTTTGGAGTTTTTGTGCTTCTTGTATTTGTATTGGTTTATCTTTTTTTAGTTTGGGGAAATTTTCATCTATTATTCTATTGAAGATTTGTTCAATACCATTCTCTTGGGATTCTTCTCCTTCCTCTATTCCTATGTTGCAGAGGTTTGATCTTTTCATAGTGTCCCACAGTTCCTGGTTGTTCCACTTTTGTGTATTTTTAAATTTTTCATAATCTTTACTTAAGGTTTTTAGTTGTTCTGTGTTATCTTCCAGGTCTGACATTCTTTGTTCTGCTTCCTCCATTCTGCTTCTGAGGCTTTTTCCATTCCTTTCCTCTTGATTGGATGAGTGTTTGATTTCCCTTTTCATTTGGTCTTTTGATTTCTTTTGCAGTTTCTCAATCTCTTCCTGTATCTCTGTGCTTCCCTGGTTGATTTCCTTATCTTTTTCATCATGAGATCTTTTCAGTGCTTCCACTTCCTTCTAGAGTTTGTCATTCTCTCTTTCTATGTCCTTCTTCAGTTTCTCATTCTCTCTTCTAAGTTCTGTTACTTTTTCTTTATAGTTTTTGATTTCTTTGAGTATGTCCACAATTGTACTTCTAATATCTGTCTCCTGGGCCATCCCCAGGGAGATCCCACTGTAGGAGTCTTCCACAGGGTTGGTAGAGCTTGGTGTGGACTTATCCTGCACCTTTCCCATGTTGTCTCTTCTTCTTGTCCCTGTCATGTGGGTTTCTCTTTGCCTGTATTCCAATGTGAATTCTAACAGCCTCTTCACTGTGTTGAAGGCTTGCTTTGCTTGCCTCCTTCAGATTTCTTAGTTGTTTGTTTGGTTGATTTGTATTTCTTCTTTTCTCCTTGATTATGTAGTGTTGACTTGTCTAAGTTTTAGGCTTTCTATGGAAGTCTAACTCACTATTCCCTTTCTGTTCTGATGATTCTCAAAAGAATCCACTTGGGCACTCTTTTGGCAAACCCAGTTGGTGGTTGTGGGGGTCAGGGGGTTGGGGGATTTCCTGTTCAGCCTGCACCCTGATACCTGTGCTTCAGGTGGTCTTGGGAAATCCCTGATCTCAAGTCTCACAGTGGCAACAGAGCCACCTTTTATACCACCCCCACAACCACACAAGACATTCAAGCCAAAGACAAACCAAACAATCTGCCTGGCTGAAGCACTCAGCTCCTGCCTGTGCTTCAGGTGGTCTTGGGAGATCCCTGGTCTCAAGTCTCACAGTGGCAAATACCAAATCCCTAGCACCAAATACCTAGTAACATGACAAGCTGAGCAAATATATATATATATATATATATATCAAACTGAGAAAAAAAAAATATATATATATAATTATTTTTTTACCTGAAAGCAACTGTGCCATTATAATGTGGATACTTAAACAGGATCTAGAATTGACCTACTACTTATTTTCAGTCTTTGTAATGGTGGTATGTGGGGGGAGAGTTTGTGTTGGAATTTACCATCGTCTGAATAGTCCTTTATTCATGTATGGCTGACATCCACATGCTGTTTCTTTTCTTCTCTCCTTGGGTTAGCTCCAGCAAGGAGAGTGGAAGGGCCACAAGGGATTTTACCAAACAAAATAGAAATATAAGGATAGACATATAGACATACACATGTACACACAATTGGGGGCTGGGGCAGGTAATTAGGACAAGGGAACCTCAGGCTAAATCCTGTCAGGTAACTGCTTTTAAGTGCTTCTGCCAAAAGAATACGTACACCCCCCCCCATTTTTACTTATTAATAAAAAAAGGCTCATTTGTTACAAACTGTTGACATTTATCTGTTGGGGAAATACTCTGGAATAGTGTGACCCAACTAGGTTCTCCCTGGCATCCACAGAACCTAAGTGTGCATACAATGGGTATCTTGGCTTTACCAGGGACAACTGAGCTACTGATTGTGTAAACAGTAAGCTGGAGGTATGACATCTTTGCTCAACACATCAAAATAAGTTGCTGACAGGGTCTGGAATTATCAGATCTAAGCAAGGCAGGAAAGGCTGCCTACCCTGACCTCAGGAAGAGGCCCCGGGGCAGAGTTTTGCAGCTTCATACCTGGATCCAAGCAAAATCCCATCCCTACAGCCCTTCCTTTGTTTATTAATTAAAATGGAGCCAAGTTATTACTGAGTACCTGGGGATCTTTAGGGATGGCTTGATATTGGGCTAAAGACAATTGAGCAGTGCCCACAAACTGTTTTTTGACAAACCGGGAAGCCAACCTCCTGAGGTGGGAATTGGTTTTAATGAAAAGGATTTTCCTGGTAGCCTAGGGGAACTTAGGTTGCAAGTAACAGGACTTTTGTTGAAAGGTAACATATTCTCTTAAACATAAAGGCATGCAGGCATCCTTTGATCTTCAGAGGCATCAACAGACCATAGGCCAGTTGCTGTGACTATTAAGTGCATTCACACCTATGATTTAAAAACAGAAACTGGTGCCAGTGCCTTGCACACCAACCTTAAAGGATGAAAAGAGGCCCGCTGAGCGTGCAACTTTGCCGTTAGGTGATGGAGCTCTAAAAGATGACAAAGTAATAGTAATACCTTTTTTCCCATTAAAACATACAGGTATGTGAGTGACCTAGTCTCTCAAATAACATTGCTTGTCCTACACATATAGACATAAAAAGACATACAGGTATGCAATGACATTGTCTCTAAAAATAACATTGCTTGTCCTACACATGAAGGCATACAAAGACATACAGTTAAGCAGGTGATATTGTCTAAAAATAACATTGCTTGTCCTACACATAAAGGCATACAAAGACATACAGGTATGTAAATGACATTGTCTCTAAAAATAACATTGTTTGTCCTACACATAAAGGCATGCAAAGACATACAGGTATGTAAATGATATTGTCTCTAAAAAATAACATTCCTGGGGCTGAAGAGATGGCCTAGCAGTTAAGAGTGCCCACTGCTCTTGCAGGGGACCCAGGTTCGATCCCCAGAATCCACATGGTGCCTGAGAACTGTCTTTAACTCCAGTACCAGGGGAATCCCAACACCCACTTCTGACCTCCATGGCATTGCATGACATGGGTGCACAAACCTACATGCAGACAGTAAGTTCATACACATACAAAATTAAATAAAATAAATAAAAAAGCAACATTGCTTGTCCTACACATATAGACATACAAAGACATACAGGTAGGTAAATGACATTTTTTCTAAGAGTAACATTCCTTATTTTATACAAGAAAACATACAGATATTACTTGATACCCCTTTTAACATAGATGCTGTTTTTTACTTGTACCTCCAAAGTCCCAAACTTGACTGGAGAGATCTGTACATGCCACTACAAAGTTCAGTCACAATTGTTTCCTGTAGGTATTTTCTTTAGCCATCAGTTTCCAGTCTATTGGAGATGAGCAGGTGAGAGACAACGAAGTAAACCAATTTTGTTGAAGATATCACCCAGGTTGTCTCAGCCTTTTCCCTGCAGGAGGCTGGTGACTCAGCTCTGGCTCCAGTCTTTTTGGAGGTATAGATTGTGAAGCTGCAGATGGCCTCCCACTTAGCTGCATCTGCACTCATCTGGGTCCCTGTGCAGCCTCAGGCAGACCCCACCAGATCCCAGCCCAGCTCTCTGGCTCTTTCATACACCTGGGGCATGCCTCCAGCCCCTCTGTTAGCCAGGACTGTGACTGAGCTGCTGCCACAGCTGCTTGGTTTTTGATTGGCATGAGTGTTACCCATGATAAAGAAAGATAGGAAATGCTAGTGGTTAGGGAAAGAGACAGTTTAAAGACTAATCTTACAGGAAGAGAGAATTTCTCCAGGGAGATGTGCTGAACTGGCCATATAGAGGAGATAGACTGAAAGCAGATTCAAAGACTAATCTCTCGTGGAAAAAAAAGTTAATTCCATGGAGATGGACCACAGCTAGTTGTGAGCTGCCCTAATCTTGCATCAGGTGGGGTATCTCCCTGTGTTCATGGTAAAACCCTCTGAGATTTCCCCCTTGTGTGGGGGAAAATAAGGGCTGAGAGAGATAGCCCTAAAAAATACCTTTTTCCTCTTCCTCTGTCTTTAGTGGAAATAGAAGCTCCACGTTCTGGGTGCCATTTGTCAGAGTTTACCATCTTCTGAATTATCCTTTATACATGCACAACTGACATATACATGCTGTGTTTTGTTCTTCCCTCCTTGGGTTAGCTCTGGCAAGGAGAAGGGAGGTACCAACAGGGATTTTGCCCAACTAAATAGAAAGATAAGGACAGACATATAGACATATAGACAGACATACAGACACGGACTCAGAGAAAGCCCGAGGGAATAGACTCAACTTTAACGTTGGAAATCAAGGCTTTTATACTAACTCAGTCATGGGCCAGGACATGTACACACAATTGGGGGCTGGGGCAGGTAATTGGGACAAGGGAACCTCAGGCTAAATCTGGATCGAAGTTCTTTCCTGAGAGATCAAAGGACAGTCCAGACTTTCATAGGTTTGTGAGAAACAGCAGGCGTCAAGGCTGTCAGGTAACTGCACTTAAGTGTTTCTTCTGAAAGAATACCCACAAGTATGTATCCATATTTTAGAATAATATTAAATTAAAGGAGGAAAAATATGAATTCCTAAACATATTTTGGAATTAACATACAGTTTACTTTCTTTTTTTATTTTTATTTTATTTTATTTATTTTTTTATTTTTTTATTTATCTAGTCCCATATTCCCACCCATTCTCCCACCTCGCCAGAGTGCATGCATTCTGCCAAACATGCTTTTCATCTCTTAGTCTTTCTCAATATTCTCCATGAGGAAGTTGACTGTTTGGAGCAGAAGTTCACTGTTTCAGTCAATTCTTTGATGCAGTCCTTTCTGTTGTTGTTGTTTCCAATATGAATTACACCCAACTGCTTTGGGCAAAAGCTCAGGGGGCCCTACACAAGAAATACTTACAACTGGGTGATGGCACTAGCATCCACAATGAGGGATACCATTCGTCGTTTGTTTTTCTGGGACTGTGTTACTTCACTCAGCATGATGTCCTCTAGCTCCAGCCATTTTCCTGCAAAGCTCATGATGCCATCTTTCTTTACTCCTGCATAGAACTCCATTGTGTAGATGTACCACATTTTCTCTATCCACTCGTCAGTTGAGGGGCCTTTTAGGTTGGTTCCAGCTCCTTGCTATTGTGAAGAGAGCTGCAATAAACATGGCCGTGCATGTATCTCTGTGGTGGCGTAAGTCTTGAGGGTACATGCCCAGGAGTGGTATGGCTGGGTAGGGTGGCAAGTTCATTCCAAGTCTTCCAAGGGTTCTCCACACTGCTTTCCATAGTGGCTGTACGAGTTTACATTCCCACCAGCAGTGGATGAGTGTTCCCCTTTCCCCACAACCTCTCCAGCACTTGGTATCATTTGTTTTCTTGATCCTAGCCAGTCTTATTGGAGTAAGATGATATCTTAAAGTGGTTTTGATTTACATTTCCTTAATGATTAGTGATGTTGAGCACTTCTTGAGGTGTTTCTCAGACATCTCTAATTCCTCACTTGTGAAGTCTCTGTTCAGTTGTTTACTTTCAGATGTCCTAATTTGCTATATATGTGAAGAGCATATATGCATATTTTGGATCAATACAAATTGGAGGGAACAGTAACAAAATTGACTGAAACAGTAAACTTCAGCCCCAAACTATAAACCTCTGCATAGAAAAACTTTAATGAGATTGAAAGAAAAATGTTGCAAGACATGTCTGGCAAAATTGGGTGGGAGGCCTGGAAAGTGAAATGTGTCTAAATTGGATGAGAAATGTATGAACTGCACAAAATTTCAATAAAATCATTAAAAAATAGTTTTCCTTTCTCCACATTGTAAGCAGAATTGGTTTTGTTTATTTTGATGGGGATGGGATAATATCTATTCACAAAGAGATTTTAATTTTGGTTTCCATTATGACCGAAGATAGTGAATATATGAATAAGTATTTCTTAGCCACTGTGGTTCCTTTTCAGAGAACTCCCTGATCAGCTCCTAGCCTAAACTTTTAATTGTGTTGTCTTTTTAGGATTTCAGTTTTTATTTTTTTCCATATTCCTGATAACAATGTATATTGTCTTTTCATATCAAAATATGCCCTCTATATCCCTATATTTTCCTTTACTTTTATCATTAATGGATGTTGGAGTTTGCCAGTTACATTTTCTGCATCTCATGTGGTTTGTGTTCTTGAGTCTTTTTATGTGGTGTATTACATGTACTGATTTATGTTTATTGAAATATTCCTGCATCTCTGCGATGATGCCAACTTGATCTTGAAGGATAATCTATTTGCTGAGTTCTTGTGTTTGGTTTGTGAATATTTTCTTGAGAGTTTTGCATGTATGTTCATAATTTTCTGCGTTGGAGCATCTTTTTCTGATTTTGATATTAGAATAATACCGTCTTCCTAAAAAGCATCTGGGATTTAAATTTTTTAATTTTATGTGATAATTTGGGGATAATTGGTATTAACAATTCATTGAATGTTTTGTGTAATTTTGCTGTATCCATTTAGAACTTAGTTATCATTTATGAGATTTAATGACTCTATTTGATTTCTTCTCAGGGGTCTGTTTAAATTATCAATGTAATTTTTATTAATTTTGGTAGTCTACAAATATTTTTAAAATACCCATTTCTTGCTGGGCATGATGGCACATGCCTTTAATCTTAGCACTTGAGAGGCAGAGGCAGGCGGATCTTTGTGAGTTCAAAGCCAGCCTGGTTTACAGAGTGAGCTCTAGGCTAGCTGGGACTTAAAGGGAGACCCTGTCTCGAAAATACAAAAAAATAAAAAAATAAATAAATAAATAAAATAAAATATCCAATTCTTTTAGATTTTCTAGCTTAGTGGAGTGGAAAATAGATTTTAAAATGTGCCTTTAAAAATTTTACTAAACTTTTACAAAAATGTGCTTTTACAAAAATACTAAAACAAAATTTTCGTATTTTGTTTAATTTTTCCATTTTTGACTCTTGAATTTATTATCTTGGATTCTCTCTCTCCTTTGGTTAAGTTAGCTAATTCAATAACCAACATTCATTCTAGTGATTCTTTTGTAATTTTTTTTCATTTCCATTTCATTAATTCTGACTGTGATTTTATTTTCTTCCCATCTACCTAATTATATATATATATATATATATATATATATATATATATATAATTTTGATTTTTAGAAAATATATGTTTTTATTTGTCTGGTGTAGGGACTTAATATTATAGATTTTCTTTCTAAGGCTACCTTCATTGTGTCCCCTAGGAAGAAGAATATTTATAGCTGTTACAACTTAGCAGAAATATTGTCAAATATTTCTCTGATTTTTCCTAGAGGAAATCAAACTATTATCCATCCATATGGTGGACTGGAGCTGTTTCCTTTCCTGAGGGAGCCTCTAATAAGAGAGTTCACTAGAGCTGCAGAGGGACCAGAAGGCTACCATTCATTATAAAAAGGGGGCATTCAATAGGAGGGTGAGCATTAAGGAGATTTCATTATGGAGGATTGACATACCAAACACAAGAGTGAGTGTACTCTACTGGATTTTGATTATATATATGACAACATAGGGTTAATTGTGCAAGTATTTTATTTTGTGCAAACAATTAGAAGTAATATTGTAGAAACAAGAGGAGACTACATGAACCTTAAAATCTCAATCCAAACCTGAATCTGATGTAGGGGGAAAAAATCAAAAGGAAAACATTTGGGAGGAAAGAGCTAAGTTAGTAGAAACGTTGTTAAATATAAAAGAGGCCCGGGTTCAATTTCTTGCACAACACAATCGGTGCATGATGGTAGAGGGTTGTAATCCCAGGCCTAGGGAGACAGAGGCAGGAGGAGCAGACATTGCAGATCATCACTGGTTACCTAGAGAGTTAGAGAGAGAGAGAGAGAGAGAGAGAGAGAGAGAGAGAGAGAGAGAACCTGCCATTGAAGGAGATGATGAAAAGAAAGGAAAGGTGAGTGAAAACTCTTGTTTGCAGTCTATGTGGCTATACTTACATGGCAAGATCCCTGGGTTCAGCCTAAGCCAAACGTATGTATCAGATGGTACCATTATTTCTTCAGTAGCATCCCCTGCTGCCCTCATTTACCTTCGGGTGCTTTCTGATAGCTATTAATGTGAGACATGAAAATCTTTGATCTTGGTGCACACATTGGGCAATTCAGAAGTCCTTAACTCAGGGTAGTTATCTCTGTCTGATCATTGAATCTATTTTTCTTTTGTGATCCTTTCCAGAAACTCAAGCCAATGGCCACTGCTACTTTGACTTGCATTTCCTTTCACAGGCTCAGTCACCTTTTTCCCATCTCCTATGTACATAAGTAGAGCAGGAGTATACTTGCTTACTAGTAGACCTTTACCCTGTCAGTCCACATTCCAATAGTGAGACATAATGGATCGTTGGATCTCTGAGATCAAAATAACCCTGAGTCTTATATTTTTTAGTAGTCACTTGGTAACTCTCTTTGCATTATATAGTCACCCCCAAAATAGGAACCTTTGTAGAAGGGCTACATAATTGTTATAAAATAAGTCTGTTCTATCATTGTAGAGTTCTTTTTCCTATTGATCTGAAGGCTTTATTCTTGGCTCATGTGTAGAAATTGAATGCAGTATTGGGAATTTTTTGCATCTTGTGTCCTCTTTAACCTCTACTTTCCCTGAACCTCCTCCTCCTCTTTATCCTCTACATTCACTTTTTCCTCCTGTTTCTGCTCCTCTTTTTCGTCTTCCTCCTTTTCCTCCTCCTCCTCCTCTTCTCCTCCTCCTCTTCTTCTCCTCCTCCTCCTCCTCCTCCTCCTCCTCCTCCTCTTCCTCCTCCTTCTCCTCTTCCTCGTCCTCTTTGGCTTTCCTTTCTTCAGATATTTAGTGTTTTTCTTGTACATATCTGTTTTTCTCATAACTTCACAATATCATGCAGGTTAAATTTCTTGGCTATAGTTCCAGTCTTGCATATCTTTATGCTAATTTTGGCCTCCTATATTCTGAGAACCAAGCCTTATTTCCATAGATGTTAATGGAGGCAGATTTGTGCTCTCCAATCCTAAATTTGGGGACAAATTATCAACCTCCAGAAGTGAACTACCATGAGACTCCTTAGTGATGCCAGGGACTTTGTGCCTATGTATCCCTGATTGTGTTGATGGATGGACTGTCTTCTGAGTCCTTTTGTGAAACACAATCTTCTCTTGGGTCTTCATATTGGATTTTCATATCACATATTAACAGCTATCAGAAAGCACCCAAAGGATAGCATCAGGTGATGTTAACAAAAGGCTAATGGCAACCTTTGATACATGTCTTTGCATTATTTAATATATCTATTACAGTATACACCTGACCCTAAAACACTTCATTCCTTCATCTACCTTCTGTATATGCAAGTGAGGCATTTCTGCTTCACTGCCCATATTTTTCACATGGGATTCTAAGTAGCAAGATTTTTATTTTTTCATCTCCTTGGCTTGTGTCTTGAAACTGTCCCCTCACACCAATAAGTACTTGATTATCCAGTCTTCCATTTCAATCTTGTAGGAAGCACACTGAATTCCATCCCCGGAATGCTCTCTTAGTTCCACCAGTGAATGCTGATACTTCATTGGAACATTTTTAATGGATAGATTTTTCTCAATTGTGATCCCTGCTGCACCCTCCTCCCTGCAGGATTCCAAAGATGTGTTGCTTAGAATTCAATACCAGCTGTTATCCCGTCGAGCTGGACAGGAGAAGGTAGTGGAGCAGCTCCAGAAGAGCTCTCTGCTGCCTGCCCGGGGAGAGGCTTTTTAGGATTCTCTGTTACAATAGAAATGCGAGTTTCTAATAAATATAGAGTCATTGCAAACTAAGAGCTCAAAGCTGATTACAAATTATGCATTTTCAGAAATATCTATCAAGAATTTTCTGAGACTACAGATTTCTCCTTTCAGGTCTTGGACTTTCACACGACAAACTTGCCTTAACTGACATTCACACATCTCTGGATCTCAGAAATAACAACAATTAGTTCTTTAAATGTGTTTTCCCTTCTACTACTTGAGATAAGAGTCTGTAAACTTAAACATCATGATTAAACCTTTTTCATTTGCCAACCACTGAGTAAGCAAACTCTAAATTCTCATTTTGCCACCTGTTTCCATTGATTGTTGCTGGTGCTCTTTGTCTTAATCCAGTTCCTTTAAGAAACAGATGTCAAGGTGGAATTGCAAATGCAAAGATATTCTTAGTGTAGGTATCTGTGAGAGAAAAGTAAGGACAAAGCCAGAAAAGCCTGCAAGAGATCACAGACAACAAGGAAGTTGAGCAGAAGTGCTGGTAGATAGTTTCTCAATTATTCAAGTATATTTCAAGTTGTCAGAGGCTTCAAACAAAAGACTTGTGGGTGCCTGCTCCAAGTTCTTACTAACCTTACTGTGATCAGTCATTGACTGGGAGAGTGGCCTTTGATACTGTGTAACAGACCCAAATCAGTGGATGTTAGGGAAGCAGCTATAGTGTACTCCTGGTCAATTATGATCCAATTTAATGGAATTCTGTGTTACATTCTCATGGTCCTAAGTTATATAGATGAAACTCAAAACAAGAGCTAATGCTTTATTGTGAGGGACACCACAAGATAGATTTGGTTCTCAGAGATTCCATTCTTGAACAAGTCATCATGGAAGGTATAAAAATAATTTATACTGAATCTCTCTGGACAGAATGTGCTGTTGATGCATGCAGTGGTAGGAAGATCCTGTGGTATAAAACATGTAAAAATGTTTGTCTTTATGATATCTTTCCCTTTAACTTCAGCAATTGTCTGATTCTAATATTAAAAAAGAAATAACTTAAAGTAGGATAATTAAGCATAATAGTATTGAGCTAGGGATGGTGACGCATGCCTGTCATCTGAGCCCATGAGAGGTGGAAACCAGAGGAGGATCAGTAGGGAGGTCAAGGCTATCCTCAGCTCAGTACCAAGTTCAAGACTAGTGTCACCATGTGAGGTCCTGTCTTAACCACTGTCTCCAATGCTCAGGGAATATTGCGGAAGAGCCAGATGGACCTTGAGATTCAGACTTATGGAGATGACATAGCCAGAACATGCATGCACTCACAGCAATTGGGGTTGCCTGCACAGAGTCTGCATAATACCTAGCCCATAAACAATGCCATAGATGCAGGATGTCTCATGGGAGCTAATGGTGTTTGAGGACTGCTGGAGGAGAGGAATTCCTCAACTTCAGTGAGGCAGCTTCTGGTCCTTCACTCCTACTCCAGTGGAGCCTTCCCAGCAACAGTGGTCCCAGGGAAGCTCAGTGGGTCACAAAGCAACAGCATAAACAAAACAAAAAGGCATGAAAGTGGAATGGGAATATGCTTACAGGAAGGGTGTCAATTGAAAGGATGGGAAGAGGAAAGAGGAAGTAAAGTGACCACAATATTATGTATACATATATGAAATTGTCAAAAGTAAATTAGAACAAACACAAACAACAGCAACAAAGAATCATAAACAGAGTTGGTCTGAATTACAATGGTGGAATATTTATTTAATGATGAAGTTTAGATTAAGTTATTTTAATGTTTCTTTTAAGGAAGGCTGTTGCTATACAGCAGTCTTGATCTTAAACTCAGGATTCCCTTGCCTTTGTTTCACATTTTGTGGGATTATAGGTATGTGCTATCATGCCCAGCTATGTGGATTTGACCTAGCCAAATATGTGTTTCCACAAGCTCAGTTTGAAAAACATAGGGACTGGGCTGGAGAGATGGCCTAGCGGTTAAGAGCACCGACTGCTCTTACAGAGGACCCGGGTTCGATCCCCAGCACCCACATGGCGGCCAAGAGCCGTCTGAAACTCCAATTCCAGGAGAACTCCAGTTCCAGGGGAATCCGACACCCTCTTCTGACCTCTGCAGCGTTGCACGACACGGGTACACAGACTTGCATACAGGTAGTACATTCATATACACACAGAACTAAATAAAATTAATAAAAAAAATTAAAAAAAAGAAAAAGAAAAAGAAAAACATAGGGACAGATAGCCAGAACAGTATCTCCCTTGAGTGTCTTCAAAATATCCATGTTTAAATGTTCTGACTTTTGACTGTACAATTAGTTGTAAATATTTTCTTAGTATATATCTATATGGTAAAATTTATCAATGGTGATAAGCTAGTCCATCAATCTCAAATTCCGTTATATAAAATGAAATGCAGCAGTTGCTGCTTTTCCTTCCCATCTTCCAAGTTCAACAGAAGTTTAAACCATCAGCATTCATTCTGAATTAGAATTCATATACATCATTTTATTATTTTGAGTGATTTCATCAAAGGGAAGAGCTATTTGAGTTTTTAAATACAAGTAGTTATCCAATTATTAGTTATCTAAATTGACAATGAAATCTATGAGGATATTGAAACCCTGGGAAAGAGGAGATAGAAGTTAATGGACAAAGAAGCAATTTCTTCCTTTTCAATATGTGTCCTTTAAATGATTTGGAATAAGGGTCAAGAGAGATGGCTCAGTGGTTAAGAGCACCGGCTGTTCTTGCAGAGGACCTAGATTTGATTCCCAGCACCCAAATTGTGGCTAACAATCATCCAGTACTCCAGTTACAGGGGAATCCAGTGTATGAATGTATTGCCTGTATGTGTGTAAGTACACATATGACATACAAAACTGCCTTCTGACTCTGCAGGCTTTGCATAACATAGATGCACTTCCACACATCCAGGCAATACATTCATACACATAAAATAAAAGTAATAAATGAAATGTTTTAAAAATTATCAGGAATAAGCAGAAAAGTTTTTAGTAGAATGAAAATATGTGCTAAAAGATATCACCTTGCCCAAATCCTCCATTGCTTCAATATTCTTTAGAATTATGGTGTCTCCAAAGTGATTTATTAGCAGATGAACTGAGCCTTGTAAGTCACTTATCTTAAACCACCAACACATCAGATAAAGGAGGCCACTAAATAACATCATTAGGTGTGTAAGGAACACCTCAGGAGAATTACAAAAGGTGCTGTTAGATCTGGTCCATGTGTATATATTTAAGTATGCTTCTCTATTCAAATTGTAATCACATACAAAATATATTCATCATAAGTTAAAATGGCTACCCAGCAAGGGATTACTGATTGATGGTTAAAGAAGGTACTGGTTTGTCTAAAGGAAAAGGTGTGCTATGTAATCAAAAGGACCAAAGGACAAGAGCAAGAAAACCCAAATCAGCTTATGAGATGGTCAGCTGGTGTCAGGAAAATTTCTAGAGAGGGTGAGGAAGTCTTTTTAGTAACCAAATAAGGAAGAGCAGAAGTTTTAAAGTTCTTTTATGGGTCTTTAAATTGAGTCGTATTTTCTAATTCCAATGTAGGTTTGTGCTGGGGAGGGTATTGTGATTTATACAGGGGATTTTAAGAATTGAAAATAAAAAAAAAATTGATCAACTGCACAAACTCTTTTCTTTTGTGCCTGATCATTTTTGCAAGTTTGGTATCACGTTGTCCTTGAATAATATTCTGGAAGACTTTCCTGCAAAACAACTTAATCAGGTTTTTATTTAAAGATTCTATGTCCAGATGTGTAGAGGGCCTGGGAGATTTCAAATTCATTATCAAGAGAGGACTGTTTGCGACTGGTGCATAATTCTAGTCATTATAGCATGACCCAATACTTGCTGTTCTGGGCATAAGGAACACCATCATACAGCATGGTACAACAAATATGTTTTAGATATGGAAAACTGAAAAAGCCACTCTAGTGTTGTCTGTTAAATCTTCATTGAGTATCTTTGAAGGATTTAGTATTTTGCCAAAACCAACTCACCCTCCTCCTCCAAATAAAGACACATTTACAATTAAAAGGAAACACACTCTCTCTCTCTCTCTCTCTCTCTCTCTCTCTCTCTCTCTCTCTATATATATATATATATATATATATATATATATAGTTGAATTGTTCAGGTGGTGATGGAGACTGGCAGAGAAGAGAGACCTAAATACCATAAAAATTATTGTATAAAAATACCAAACATTTGCCAGGCTTGGTGATGCACTCCTTTAATTCCAGCACTCAGGAGGCAGAGGCAGTTGGATCTTTGTGAGTTCAAGGCCAGCTGTGACTAAAAGGGAGACCCTTTCTCAAAAATACCCCCCAAAACCAAAATTTCAATAAATAAAAAGTAAATAGTAAAAAGAAAAGTCATATGAAATTTGGAGAGTTTGTGGGGCAAAATAAATAAGGAATTGGAAGGGAGAAAATATGGGAATATCTTATTAAAATATTATATTCATGAATGAAAGTCACAAATATTAGTAGGCAGTCCTAAGGGACATTTAAATACCATATTAGAAATGGAGGAAAACTTGAAAATAATAAAGCAAATGTCCTAATCATGAAAATCCAGTTTCAATTTAACATATTAATTTTACAGTGATAATAAATGGGATACCTAATCACCGTATGTAGAATACATTTAAATTGATTAAAGCAAAGCATAAAAATGTAAAAATTAGTCAGAGCATTTTCCTTCCCACTCCAGCAGGCTGGTTTACTTTTTCCTGAAATAAAGTCTTGGTTTTCCATCCTTTGGTGTGTCTGGTGTGGATTCTCAGACCCTAACATCTTGGAGGTCTCACGCAGATCCCCCAAAGACCACAGGAGGGACTAGAGACTTTCAGCCAGCCATGTCTTTTGGGTAAGAGTGAGCTCAATTCTTTTTTTCTTTTTACTTTACTTTGGTTTTGGTTATTTTGGTTAAACTCTAGTTTCTGGTTTGGGGCACTCAGATAGGAGAAACTGGACACAATACTGCTCCTTGAACTCAGAGATGGGGGACCCCCAGCTATCCACTGGTAGAGTGCCAACAGGGGGTTCACCTCAGGATTTAGAGTGCAAATAGTGGGTTCGCCTCAGCAATTTGGAATTTGGGCGAATGGGTCCTGATTTCTGGCTCCAGAGGGAACAGGGGGACGGCTCCCTGCACACAGCATTTCTTCTCTTTGTGTCTGCATAGTCTTTGTTGTTGGGCACTTAATCTGTTGTCTGTTGCTTTCACCTTGATTCTCTGAGATTGCTTTCATTCTCATTCTCTGGGACCTCAGGATGGGAAATTCTAAATCTACCCTGATTTAAAGGAAGTATCTATGGCTTGTGTTTATGGTAACCATGTGCATAATATTCATGTAGCTTGTTATGCGTCTAAGTTTGTGTGTGTGTGTGTGTGTGTGTGTGTGTGTGTTTGTAATTCAGTTATTGTATTTGTATCATGTTGGTTCTGTCAAACAAGGTGGCCACTTCAAGTTTCAACCCTTTCTGTGCACAGACTCATTTTATTTTGGCATACCAGATTAGATATGAACGTGCAAATTTTAGAAATTGTTATTTAAAAATGCATTTAAAGGCCTAAAATTTAGATACTGTAGACATCTTTAAATTTATTGTCTCTGAGTCTATTAAATGCCTCATAATATGTGGTAACTGGTTATAGGAATCAGCCTCAGAGTTAACTGTTTAAAGATCCCATTTTGGTTTGTGTTTACTTTCAAATTTGTAACTTGTTTGCTTTGGAATTATCTATTTTTTTAAGACCTCCGTGGACCAAATTCAGGGCTGGAAATGGATCCTTGGGCTGGCTTTATTTTGGGTGGGGCAGTTTTGTTGGCCCTTGGGACTGGGTGTGGTAGCACACACCTTTAATCCTAGTCCTTGGGATGCAGAGGCAGGCAGTTCTTTGTGAGCTCAAGACCAGCCTGGTCTACAGAGCAAGTTCCAGGCCAACTGAGACTAAAGGGAGACCTTGTCTCAAAAAGACCAAAAGACCAAAAAAAAAAAAAAAGAAAGAAAGCATGTGTGTGTTGGTAATTCCCACAAGCATGGAAATCACATGTGTATGTGACTATTGATAATTTCCCCTTGAAGTAAATAACATGGGATTAGAGAAAATAAATACTGGGTAGCTGTCTCCATTGAAATAGTCCTTGGCATTGGGCAGGTCCTCCAGGGACTAATAGCTCCTGGCCACAGGGGTGTGTACCATACACACAACTCTGGCTAGAGAGTGGGACCCCCCTGATGCTTAAAGTCCCTGCCTTACTCCCAATCCCATCTGGTCAGTGGGCTGGGCCTTAGGTGTGAGTGAGAGTTGTTTTTGAGTAAAAAGATGCATCAAGCATATTGGAGAAAGTAAGAGGCATGTGGGCAAGATGAATGTGCATGATATTTGAGATGGCTGGGGATTATTGTCCTTGTACTGGGAGGAGATGTCTAGATGTTTTCTAGGCAGAAAATATGTGGATTGGAATTGTGCTGTTTTTACTGATGGAAGAAGGGAGAAGCCTATTCTAAGTCTCTGATGAGGAAAAAAGGCAGGTTAGAGATTGCTGTGATGCATCAGCCAGGACTGGAGGTTGGTTATAGGAGGGCCGTTTCTCACCTCTCACTACCTGCATTTGCTCCAGACTCAAGTCACATTTGAACCCTAACTGCTCTGGTGACCATTGCTCTGAGGTGGGTCACTTTAAAGTTCACACCCACTTAGAGCCTCAGAATGTGGACCATCTTCAGTTGTAACTAGAGTGACTAGGGTAATTGTTAAGGTGAGAATGGATCCTAATCTCACAGAAGCACAGATCTTTGTGAGGCTGGAGCTAAGCAATGCAGTGACACAGCTAAAAGCTGAGTAGACCAGTAACTGCCATCAGAGAGCTGGATTTTCCCAGAGGCTTACCAGATCCACTGGTGCCCAAAACTCAGTTTTAGACTTCTGATGAATGTTTGTATTTGGGTGAATCTACCTAGTTAACTGATCATTAATTTACTTAGAAGGGAGAGAGACAATGCAAGCCACAAGCAAGTTTTTGGGTTTAGAGACACCCCTCCAGAGGACATACATCTATCCCCAGATTTCTAGGTGATTTTCCTAATGCTTTTTGTACAAATCAGAGACCAATGGCTGTGAAAGGCCATACAGCATGGATTCAAAAGCCCCACACTAGACTCTGGGTCAGAACTCTAGCAGGATCATCTGGGAAGGTGACCTCCCTTGTCTCTAATGACCCAGTATGGGGACTGATTTTATGTGACTGACTTTGTATCTGGGAAGGAAGGGCAGAATTTAGCCCCTTCACAATCTGCTGTTGGAGGCCTGACAGGGCTACTTGAATCCTCATAGACATAGTCTTTGGCCCAGAAGGAAAGTTTAAAAAGTTGCTGTATGAAGCTGTTTGTCATTGACCATTTGCATCCCTGCCATAAAGCAAGTGGCATGGTTGCCTGGGTGGATATAGAGGGTGTTTAGTCCTGACATGTTTGAAACTAAGTGCTCAATTTTTATTGAGCATTTCTGTGATTTTTCAAACTATTGTATTTGAGATAACCATCCCATCTCGTTACACAGGAAATAAATGTTAATTACTTAGTAAATATGCACAATTAAGGGTTACTCTGTTTATGAATGTTATGTCTCATGGTATTAAAAAGGTACATAAAAAGTGGAAAAGGTTAAAAAGGTATTTTTAGTAAGGATTTATGTAAAGATGATGAAAAAGTATGCAAGTGATAAAAGTCTGAGGTTTGTTGTGACAGGTAAAAAGGACACTATATAAATATGCTTAAATTTGTAAGGTTCAGTCAACTAGTTTAAAAATCAAAATGTATATCTAGTCAAGGTTTATTTAAGAGTGTTTGATTTTTGTCCAAGCTTTATATGCATATCACATGGCACTTCAAGTTTTAGTAAAATGATAAGGTACCTGTATTAAGTTAAATTGGTATAAAAACTCAAGCTAGTTTACTAGTGGACTGAATAGGTTTGTGAATATACAGAGTTGTTCATTTTCAGTCCTCTCCTGGCTTGAACCTGACTCCCTGATACAGGTTTGGATTAAATGGGCACAGTAAATGGTAGATTACCTATGCTACTGAAAAATGTACTTTATTTCTTGCAAGAGTTGCTTTTGATATTTCTTTGACCTAACCACATGATTTGGCTCAAAAAAGCTAGATTCTATCTTTCTGAATCAACTGCATGGAGTCCAAAAGAAGACAGTTTGTATGGACTTGGTAATCTTTATCAATTTATTTCTGGTCTTCTGGTATGTGTTACAACTCCTGTCTTTCTGGGAAAACTATAAATCAGAATAAAGGGTCTGAAAAAGAAAAAGATTTTCCCAGTTTGTAGTAATAGTGAACAGTTTTACATTTAAAATAAGCCTGAAATTGTTTAATTCAATCTTTCCAGTTATGCCTACTTTTTGAACTTTTGTCCAAGCCTTATCTAGAATATTATACAGTAATTAAAGATGTTAGCCTGGTGTAACTTAGCCTTTCTGGATGGATAACTACCATACTTAAATGCCCATACCAATTCGACTGAGGGACCTAAGGAATAACTTTGTTCTATGCCCTCTGAGGTCAACCAGTCCCAGGGGACTATGTCTGGGGGCATCTCTTGAAATGTCCTGCAATTGTGAGTCAACAGTTCTCCTAGGCAGGGAGGTCTTGGAGACTCACTAACGGGACTCTAGCCAGTGTCCAGTCTGTAAAGAAGAAAGACTTCAAAAAGGGAAGCCTGGTCTAGCAAGACCTGACTTTTTCCTCATGTGGTTGGAACTGATAAATGAAAAGCCAAAAGGAGCCAGAAGCCCCTCCCCCCAAAAAGGTCCATGTGGCCCCTGAGGACAAGATCCTCAAATGACCTTGAGAAAACAAAAGTTGGTTAATCTGGGCTAACTGTATGGATTTAGACACCCAAGAGGAAGAGCATAACCAAAAGATAAGCAATCATTATATTTCCTTTAAAGTCTGAAAGATTGTGCCTCCAAACACTAGATTTTTAAGTATCTGTTGTTACCAAATAATAAAGTTTACTCTTTCTCTTTAAGAAACCACCTAAGGGAAACTCACACCATGACTATTGAAACTCCCTGGAAAGCAGATCCTGAGTCCAGATACCATAGTCAATTGAACAAAAGGAGAAGCTCTGTTTTTTTTTTTTTCTTCCCTTTTTTAGCTATAAGTGATAATCCATGAGTACAAGCATCCTTCGTGCAAAACCAATCTACAGGCTGTTGTGTCCAAACCCCCACAGCCCCACCATCCAGTGGGGGGTGACATGTTGTTTGTTCAATCAAGTTGATCAAATGAGTAAAAAAAAACAGAGAAAGATGCAAGACAGTTATGGCAGAATACATGATCTGGGATGGGGTGGGGATGGGGGGGAAGGGAAAGGGAAAAATGCCTGATCTGAATTGGAAAATGATGTACGAAATGCACAAAGCATCAATAAAAAAATTAAATAAAAAAAAGGAGAAGCTCAATAATGGATGCTTTGGAACCCCTTGTTGAGAAATTCTAAAGGACTTTTAAGGTGGACATTTAAATCACCCTGTTCCTTTCCTGGTTCCCTGTCTAGAAAATATACCTAGCTACTCTCACCTTCACAGGCACTGGCCAAGGATTTTGTTCTCTAACTATACTTTTGAGGGTCCTTCAGATAGATCCACTGAGCAGGAGTACCCCTGTGGTCACCTCCTATGCCCCTTTTCAGCATGGAAGAAGACAGAGTGGTCAGTGCCCAGATTCCCTCTTGGCAATTGGGGTAACCTCCTCAAATGTGATAAAAGTAGGAGCTAAAAAATGGCTAGGCAGTTTAGGATCAGATCAGGACCCCTCCCCAAAGAGCCAGTTTATTTCTCAGCTGAGAGCTGAAGACTTCCTGGATCTGCCAGTAAAGTTATCCGTCTGGTTGCTATGACTTACGGACCATGCATCCTTAATTCACTTGTCAGATTTATTAACCAGTGGGTAAAATCCATTAAACTCATGGTACTCAGGACCAGGTATGTGGTATGTGCCCACTTATGACTCCCCTGAGGAAGAAAATAATGGAGTCTAAGATTAGCCTCCCAGTGTACAACTTGAGGGGGGGAATGTAAGAGAGGCCCACACTGACTCCATTTTGAGTGTAGCCACCATTTTAAGCAATTACTGGAACTTGCCCAATTCAGGGAAAAGGTCAATTGCTCAAGGTCGGTTGCTCAAGACCTCAAGAACAGCTAATAAAATTTAAACTTGTGTAAAGATAACTGTTGATACTGTTGATATGTGTGTGAAGGCAGGTGGACTGACTCAGCATTTCCTCATTCTAGTCTCAGGATAGTGTCTAAAGACAACCTTTGGTATGTGGGGGTAAGTGGGCTGTCCTAATCATGAGCTCTAACTCTGCTATTATCCAATAAGTCTAGAAGTTACCCAAACCCACTAAAATTCCCCTAGACCCTGTATAAAAGGCCTGTGAGCCAAGTTATCAGGGTCAGATACTTTTCCCTCCCACCCCAGCATGCTGGTTTACTTTTTCCCCTGAAATAAAGTCTTGGTTTTCCATCCCCACCCAAAAGAAAGAAATATAAAAATTAAATGACATTAGTAAAAATAACAAAGATAAAACATATGAATCCGTATTAAATTCATTCAGTACTAATTTATGCAATTGGAAAATCAGGTTATTAAATCTCAAGTTTAGCTTTGTCATAAGAGAAGCATCTGAGAATTGCCTGAGATAATTCATTATTGTTTGAATTTAGGCTTGTTAAAACCTATATTGGTATTCCTCAGATTCTCTATTATTATGAGTTCTCCTGGTTTTTTGATGTAGTCATTTCGTGCTCTAAACTTTCCTCTTAGATCTGTCTTCCTTGTGCTCTATTGATTTTGGTATGAGATACTTTCAATTTCATTCAATTCTAGGAATTAAAAAAATACCTCTTAATGTCTCCTTTCATCCAATTTTCATTCAGTAGTATACTGTTTAGTTTCCTTGAATTTGTGTATTTCCTGCCATTTCTATTGTCATTTTGATATTCACTTTCATTTTTTGTGATCAGGAAGAATTCAGTTTCCTAAACCTGTTGACATTTACTTTAAGTACTAATGCATAGTTGATTTTGAATAAAATTCCATAGGCTGCTGAGAAGAAAGTGTATCCTTTGGCATTTATCCAGAATGTTCTATAAATGGCTATTAGGTTCATTTGACTTATGACATCATTTAACTGCAGGGTTTGTTGATTTAGTTTTGTTGGGATGACCAGTCTTTTGGTAGGAGAGGGGAATTGAGCTCACCCAATAATGGTTAATTTTGATTTTAGTTCTGATGTTTCTTTTATGAAACTCAGTGCCCCTTTGTTTGATATATTTAAAATTGTAATATTCTCTTGTTTGACTGCTCCTTTAATGATGTAGCCTTCTTTATCTCTTCTGATTATTCCTGGTTTGAAGTATATTATTTCAGATATTAGAACCGTTATCCTGCTTATTTCCTACTTGCATTTTTTGAATACCATTTTCCATCCTTTTATAATAATGATACACTAAGTATCAGGCCAAAGTGTGTGTCTAGGAGGCAACAAAAATGTGTCCCATTTTCTCATGCAGTGTGTAAGTCTTTGTCTTTTTATTGGGTAATTGAGATCATTAATATTGAGAGTATTATTGACCAAGGTTTATCAATGCACTTTTTGTTGTGGTATTGTTTTCTTCTACCATTTTTGATGAACTATTTTTTAATTATTTGTTTTTTATGCCCTCCTCGATATATTTAATCTTCTCTTCAGAGTGAGTTATGCTTCCCAATATCATCTTTAGACTTGGCTTAATATAAACAAATTTCTTAAATCTGCTTGTCTTAAATTATAAGTGATATAGTTACTGGACATAGTATGGGTTGTCATGTGTGTTCAATCATGGTTTTTATGAGATAATCCAAACCCTCTAGCTTTCCTAGTGTCCATTGAAAAATTAAATGCTATTCTGGTTGACTTGCCTTTATATGTGACTTGATTTTTTATTTTGGAACTTTCAATATATTTTCTTTTTTTTCTCTATATTTACTTTTTCAACTACTATATAACATGAGGAGTTTCTGTTCTGGTCTTGTCTCTGGCATTACCTGTGCTACCTTTGCCGTGATCATAGTTTTGTTGGGAAATTTTCTTAGATTTAGGAAATTTTCTTCTATGATTTAAAAATATTTTATTATTTTTATTTTGTGGTTATGAATGTATTGTCTGCATCTGTGTAAATGCAAATGTGTTGTGCAATGCCTGTGGGGGTCAGAAAATGGAATGGTCAGAACCCCTGGAAGTGGAGTTATGGACAGTAGCTAGCTGCCATGAGGGTCCTGGGAATCACACCTCCGTCTTCTGTAAGAGCAGCCAGTGCTCTTAAGCACTGAGTCACCTCTCCAGTCCCAGTTCTATGATTTTAATTAAATATTATTTTTATACTGTGTGAATGAAGATTTTGCCTATATATTTATAAATGACCAGTGTTATGCAATCTTCACAAATGCAAGAAGTCTGAGTCAGATCACCTGGAACTGGAATAAAGAATGGTTGTTAGTTACCATGTAGATGCCAAAAACCAAACCCAGGTCCTTTGTTAAAGCAACCAATCTCTAGCCCCTCTTCTTTGGTTTTATTGAAATGATTTTCTCAGTCTTTGAAATGGGTTTCTTCTTGTTTCTTTTATTCATAAAGTTAGTCTTTTTAGTGTTCAAGAGTTTCCACATCTTCTATACCTGATTTTTTAGATTTAACATTTCCTTTGACTGATTTATTTCCTTCACCTTCTCTTTGAGACCTGATATTCTCTCTTCCATTTGATCCAATTTTTGGTGATGCTTTCCTCTGAGCTTTATCTTAAACTCTTTAGTTTATCACTTTATACTTTGTTTCAGGTTGGTTATTCTCAAAGATGCTATATCTTTATTAAATTCTAATTTCATATCTCAAATTATTTTACTTACTGCAACTGTTTGTGTTTTCTTGGTCTTCCTTCAGTCTTTGGTTCATATCCTTTATAGGTTTCTTGAACATATTTAGATTATTATTCTGAAATAATTGCCATATACATCTGCAAACTTAAATTTCTCAGGAAATGTTATAATGGAGGGGGATAATTTCTGGAAGATACCTATATTTTGGATTATTCATTTTGTTTGTGTTTTGGAAATGAAGCCTTGCACCTAGAGTTATGTTATTTGTGGTGTTTCATGGTAAGGATATTTTATTTCATCTTAGTTGAGTGTGTGTTTCTAACTTGGCTGTTACCTGATTTTGTCAGGTTGTGGATTATAGAGTGGTGTTTGGCATTCAGTCTGAGGGCCATGGTATGTGATTGTGGTATCAGAAGTGACCACAGTTCAGCAAGGTATAGATACAATTTTTGAGCCTGGGATCAAATATTCTGTGGGGTTAAAAGATATTATCTGCTAATCTGAAGTCTATGGAGGGCTTGGTAGATATTAGAGATGGCCATAGCATGGTAGGTACCTCTAGGTACTGGTGTTACAGTATGAGTGGAACCTTTAAAAAAACACTCTGCACTTGAATTAGCAAGACTTTTTTGTCATTATGTTCTTACCTTTAGAGTCATTAACTGGCAAGTGACCATCATATACAGTATATTTTAGTGAATTATGTGATGGACAGTAATGATGAATGAATTTTACTGTTTGATAGACTCCATGATTAAAATAGCTTAGAAGTTTCTAAAAATTAAAATATCACAGGAATGTTATAAAATATTGCCATAGAGATGGATGTTTAACATTATATATTAAGCATTAGAATTGTAGACTAGCCACTAAATTCTTCAACTAATTTTTGAGGAGTGAATAGGATGTCAGCAATTAAAATCGACCAGGTGGTAAATTTGGATAGTATTGTCAAATAGCTTAGGATCAGAATCCTGAGCATGTTGCAGGACAATAGAGAAGTAATGATCTGGAAAACATTGGGGAGCATTGTGTGTTTTTGATTATGCCCCAAACTAGAGTTTCAGAAAATCAGAAGTATTGAACACAAAAGAAGTGCTGAGTAAATGGTTCTTAAATGAGAGCAAGGAGGAGGGAATTTTCTGTAAATATCTGGTACAATTTCTAAAAATTATATCAGGTAAATAGTTGAAGACTCATATCAGAGAGGATTAAAGTACCATAAAGAGCATGACAGAGATGACTGGATTGAGAAGCACTGCAGGACGAACTGACCTCAAATTTTAAAATTTAACCTAATACGAACTACCTCTGTTGTAGGCACAAAGAGTTCTGTTTGTAAAATGTTTAGAGAATAGTCCAAGCAAAGCATCTTGGTAGGAAAGATGTCTCATCCAAAAGAACTAGAAAATACATAGGCACACATCTAATTGAATCAGATCTGGTGTATGTGATGATAGCTCATATCTAGCACCTGTACTGGTGAGGGGCAGTCAAAATCATCTTCCACTATATAATGAGCTTGAGGCCAGTATTAGCTACATGAGACCCTTTTTTGAAACACACAGAATCCGACTCAAATACATCTGGAATATGTAACCAATCATTAGCTTTTATGATTAGCTTTTATTCTTTTCCTCAGTGGCCTATAAATGCTAAGACTCCAATGATAATTTCTTATTTTCCTGTGAAGGTAGTACAATATACATATGCATATATCCCTTGTTCACAGTATAGTCTGAAATTCAGATAAATCTTTTCATCTAAGTCTACTTAGAAGTTTTTGTTCAATTCATGTTTATATCACCTACTATTGAACATTAAATGTCTTTTTCATCATTTGGGTCTTCAAAATCTCTTATTTTATGTTCAATCCCCCTTTCTTCATTATTTTTCTATCTTCCCCTCCAACTTGGAGATATTTTTCCTCCATTTCAACTTCCAGACAATTTATTTTTTTTTAAAGTTTTATCATGTCTAAGGAAATGTCAATCCATGAGGTGTTATTTCAATCATGTGAGTCTTAGCGTGGTGTTCTACGTATTAATTGTTTTGTTAGTATTTTTATTTGAGAGCTAAAAATCATCTCTTTGTCTTTCTTTCCATCTAGCTGAACTATTCAGGTGCTGAGGTGTACCATAAGTTCTCCTCTGTTACTAGCTCATTAGGGCTGAATTATAATACATGGTTGTAGGCTTTCAACCTACTTTTGGTTGCAAATCATTTCTAACTGCCTTCTTCTTAGTATCATTGTATACTTAAAAGCATGAAGATTTGTTTTGGAGCCCTTTAGAATCTCCCTAATACCTCAAAGGGAAATATTCTTTTGTCTATTTTGATATATATATTTTTTAATTTTAAAGTCAATATATCTTTATTTAAGGAATTTCATGAGTCCTCTGTCTCTGTCTATCAAGGTTGTAGAAGGTTAAGGCAATACTAAAAAGAGAAGACCATAAATAAATCTCCTCAAACTCAGTATTGGCAAGCCTGTATCTTCTCAGAAAAACATGGCACTATTACTATGCAGTGCATCTGGCATTCTGTAGAGAGCTGCAATGTTTGGTCACAACATTAATGATTGTTGTTTTGTTACTGAGGTTTTGTGTATTTCATATAACATTTCTTAATCAATTTCTGCCCATTCCTCCTTCCTTGCTCCGCACCCCTCCAGAGCTCATGCCTTCTGCCATACATGTCTTTCATCTTTTTCTGTCTTTTTTTTTTTTTAATTTTTGGGTGCAGAAGTATACTGTTTTGGTAGCAGTTTCTGTCTTAGTTCGTTCCTTGATATAGTGTTGTTGTTGTTCCCAATATTTATCATTCCAATATATGCCTACATACATGGAAATTATTATGTCTGAAAATAAACTTTAGGTCAATTCCAAAACATGTTCAGGGATTCATATTTTGAAAGTAGATTTGCATTCAGGTAAAGAAAAAATACTACTTTACATTCCTACATTACATAGCAAGTTGATGAGTAACATCAGATATTATATTTACTAAAAAAGAAATGAAAATAAAAAGGAATTATTCAGTTTGCATTATAAAGAAAGATTTGGTGCTAGAATCCAAAAATGAGGCACACCATATGTTGTTTGTTTTTCTGGGACTGTGTTACTTCACTTAACATAATGGCTTCTAGTTCCATCCATTTACCTGCAAAGTTCATTATGTCATCTTTCTTTACTACTGTATAAAATTCCATTGTGTAGATGTACCATGTTTTACTTATCCACTTGTTGGTTGAGGGATACTTAGGTTGCTTCTAGCTCTTTGCTATTGTGAAGTGAGCTGCATTAAACATAGATATGCATGTATCTCTACAATAGGATGAGTCTTGAGGGTATATACCCAGGAGTGGTATGACTGTGTCAGATGATAAGTTCATTTTCAGTCTTTTAAGAGTTCTACACATTGCTTTCCATAGGGGTTGTAGGAGTTTGCATTCTCACCAACAATAGATGAGGGTTCCTCTTTCCCCACAATCTCTCCAGCATTTGGTAACATTTGTTTTCTTGATCACGGCCAGTCTTACCGAAGTAATGTGAAATCTTAAAATCTTGGTTTTAATTTGCATTTCCTTTATTATTAGTGACATTGAACATTTATTAATATGTTTTTCAGGCATCTTTATTTCGTCATCTGTGAAGTCTGTGTTCAGCTCTTTACTCCATTTTTTGAGTGGGTCATTTGTTTTCTTCCTCCTTTGTTTTTTTGAGTAGGTTATATAATCTGGATGTTAACGCTGTATTAGATGTATCACTGGTGAAGGCGTCCTCCCACTCTGTGGGTTTTCTCTTTGCTTCTTTGATTGTTTCTTTTGCTTTACAGAGTTCTTGAGTTTAAAAAGGTCCCACTTGCCAATTGTTGATATTATTTCTTGTGCAGCTGCTGTCTGATTTAGAAAGTCTTTTCCTACAACTATGTCTTGTAGTTTACTGCCAATATTTTCTTCTATCATTTTCAGAGGTTTGGGTTTCACACTGAGGTCTCTCATCCATTTGTAGTTGATTTTTGTACTGGGTGAGAGGCAGGGTTTATTTTATTCTTCTACAAATGGTGATCCAGTTTTGCCAACACCATTTGCTGAAGATGCTGCTTTTCCTCCCTATGAGGTGGCTGAAATTGCATGTGCTCAAGTTTGGATATTCAGTTTTGTTCCATTAATCTATGGGTCCATTTTCGTGCAAATTTCAGGCTGGTTTTATGACCATATACCTGTAATATACGTTGAAGTGTGGTATAGTAATCCCCTGTGGATTGC
This sequence comes from Rhizomys pruinosus, assembly GCA_009823505.1. Classification (NCBI taxonomy): domain Eukaryota; kingdom Metazoa; phylum Chordata; class Mammalia; order Rodentia; family Spalacidae; genus Rhizomys; species Rhizomys pruinosus. Next base: position 305,674 of record VZQC01001894.1, read on the forward strand.
TCTTTCTGTTCAGGTTCACTTGGTTATTTGGGGTCTTTTGTTTTTGCATATGATCTTTAGGATTTTTTTCTAGGTCTGTGAAGAATTTCATTGGGATTTAATTAATTAATTAATCTTTTTAGATTGAAAAGATTTTTCATAGAAAAGACCCGGTCTTTTCAAGACAGGGTCTCCCTGTAGCCCCAGCTGTCCTGGAACTCACTCTGTAGACCAGGCTGGCCTTGAACTCACAAAGATCCTCCTGCCTCTGCCTCCCAGTGTGGACCACCAACCTGGAAAATTGGTGTTGTGAGTGGACATAGGCTGAAGATAGATCATCAGCCATCAGCCTGAAATTCCTGTCCAGGGGTCAGCAGTCTCTGGGCAGGTGGGAAATCACGGACAAGAGTGGGAAAACTTGTCTCATTGTCCCAGCCTAAGGGCCTGAGGTGGAGGGACCTCTCAGGCCTGGCTACAGAAGTAGCCGCCTGGTCTCTGCAGTGAGAGGTCAGTTCACTACAGTGGCTGCAGGCAGGTACTGTGTTCCCCTTCCCTTAGCAGGGTGGCATGATACCTGTTCATTACAAAGAAAGCTTCCTACAGGAGTGGAAATAATATAAAAGCTGAAAGGTAGGGAGAAAATCTTCAAAATTGTGTCTTCATCACATGACATAGCCAGTACAAGAATGATCTTGTACTGCTACAGTTGCCTGCATGGGGTTGCACAGGAAGTCCTGTTCACAGCCAATCATCAATCAGTGAGGGACTCACAGGACTCTACTACTCACTGCTTACCCATTGGGTGCTGATTGATTTGGGAGCAGACACAGTAACGAAGTTCAATTACATACCCAAGTGTGAGCCCTTTAGGCTCCAATGGGTCATTTTAAAGCAGTGTTCAGACAGATAGTCCTGGGTCAGAAGAATAAAAGAAGACATGGATAAGGGAGGAGTGGTGAATGGCACAATTGGGAAGGAAATCAGTTGAAGAAAGAGGGGTGAGAATAAAGAGAGTGCATTATAAACACAGATGAAATTGTTCAAGAACAAATATAACCAATAAGAACAAACAAGATGCTGACTTCAGCTGAAATGTCTGGAGAAATTATATTGATTTATGGTTTCCTTCACTTTTCACATTTCAGAGTCACAGAAGAATTGGCCTAACAGTTTCTTTCCTCTAGCTGTTTTAAGGTTCAGGAGACAAGTCAAATTAATACATGGTTATGGATAAATAATGCACTTTTCCCGTGTCTGAAAGGAATCTCTCTAAATATCTCTGAGTGCCCAGGTCTCCCCAGGATATGCTTATTTCTGACTCATGAAGTGGGATGTATTAATAAGTTATCCAGACGTGTCTAGCTGGCAATGAACATGCCTGTAACGGTTTGCTGTAGTAGCGTTCTTTTATAATAGGTCTGCCCTGAAAGTAAAGAACCCCATTAAATTTGAATTGAGCTAAATAATGAATATTGCTTTGGTGTATGTATGTGCCAAATAATATATTCTTATCACTATCATTTATTTTATTTATTTTGATGACATGTAATAGAAATGGAAAGAATTGCAGGTTCCAGGTTCTTTTACTCAAGTTTCTGATTTCCCTTCTCCTCATTTCATATAACATCTATGATACACAAGAAAAAAGACCTCAGGGACTGAAGCTGAAAGTAGAATTAGCTCTAGTAAGAACTTCCCCATTAGTACCATATGTCTGAAAATACAGCGTGCTTTACTTTATAGATCAATAAATTTGTTTTCATGAACAGTTAAAAAGCAAACTACATCTATAAACTATTTCCAAAAGCACATTAAAAATAAAGTAGTACCAAACAAAGAAAAAATGTTTGTCTATTGTTACTTATGCACATATTTAGTTGATTTCGAAAACCTGATTCAACATCTCCTTTAATTTTCTCTTTATTTTATTTTTAATGAACCTACAGAATAGGAGGCATGTTCATATTACTTAGCCTTGCTTGATTCTCTTCTGGCCTCACAAATACCTTTCCATTCCAAGTATTCCCTTCTACATCCATATCACATGTGTTCTACCACCTACCCTCCCCATACACCTTACTGAAAGTCTCTCTCTTTTTTCTCTTCTCATGAGCCCTTTCCTGCTTTTCTGACTGCTATTTTACTCTTACATAAATGCACATGTTATATAAAAATTAGAAGGTAGGGTCTACTTATGTGAGATAACATGGTATTTGACTTTCTGAGTCTAAATTTCATCACTTAATATAATATTTTCCAGTTCCATTTGTTTTCCTGCAACTTTCATCATTTGATTTTTCTTTATGACTAAATAAAATCTCATTGTATACACTGCACTTTTATTATCTGTTCATCAGTTGATGGACTTTTGGGGTGATTGCATTTCCTTGCTCCTGTGAATGGAGTAACAATAAACACAGATGTGCAAGTATCTCTGTAGTAGAATGTGGAGTCCTTTTGGTATATGCCCAGGAGTGATATAACTGGCTCATATGGTAGTTTTATTTTTTATTTTTTATTTGATAGCAAGTGTTATTGAATATGTTTCCAAATCAAACAATATCGTTTAAACTATATATACACAGTTGTCATTCAAGCTAATTAAGATTTCTAAAATATCCTTAAACATTAAATTACCAAATATTAGACAATTGTTCTTTAACAAATTACAGAGGTAAGTTTTAGTCCAGAGATCTCTGGTCACAAAATCTCACTCACTCACTCACTCACTCACTCACTCACTCACTCAGTCAGACAATCGATCAATCAATCACTATGTAACTTTGTTACCATTTTCTTTCTTTTTTGTGAAAGCATTAAATATCAATCGTCTTAGAATAATTTAAGCATACACTACAACATTATTCATTATGGCTACCATATTGTACATTAGAATCTCAGGGTTTACTCATTTTGTATAACTAAAATTTTTGTAGCTTTTATCAGTAATTTCTCACTTCCTGATTCTACCATATAAAGCCATCCCCATAAAGCCTTGCTTTATGTATGCTTTGTTAAAAAAATCACCAATCTTTATTCTGTACATTGTTACTTCATTACCATCAAATTCACAGCTAAAATCATGTAGTTAATGCTTTGAACAAAGCTTATAGAACAATGTGTTTTCTTCTTAAAGCAAGTCACAGCCTTCTTGCACTCCAGTACTCTAAGCAACATTTCAACTCTGTGCTTTGGGAGCATCTATCCCAGCCTTTGCTGTTTATGATTCTACTCTGAGCTTTTATCTTTACACTCCTTACATATAGCAAATTTACAAAGTCTGATATCAAACTATAGGTAAATTGAAAAAACATATTACGGATTCATGCTTTAAACATAAGCATGTATCCAGGTTAAAAAAAATATGACACATTACATTCATAAATTACATAGTGTGTTGATGTATATTTTACTGTATTTAAAAATATATTTGTTTTTTCTCATAAATCTTAGAACTGAGTAAAATACTTCAAGCTATAGCAATAGCAATATCAGTCAATGTGGTATTATCTTGAATGACCAATTACACAATTTGACTTACATAGAAAGATTTTGTGTTAGGAACCACAAATGAAGGATAGCACACATTACCTCACATAGCATAACAGCTTCTAGTTCCATCCATTTGCCTGTAACTTTCGTGATGTCATCTTTCTTCACTACTGCATAGAACTGCATTGTATAAATGTACCAATCTTCATTATCCAGTCATCAGTTGAAGGTCACCTGGGCTGCTTCCATCTCTTTGCTATTGTGAAAATAGTAGCAATAACACGACTGTGCATATATCTCTCTTATAGAATGAATTCTTTGAGTATGTACCTAGGAGTGGTATAACTGGGTCAAATGGTAGGTTCATGTTTAGTCTTTTAAGAGTTCTCCACATTGCTTTCCATACAGGTTGAATGAGTTTGTAATCCCACAAGGAGTGAGCGAGTATTTCCCTTTCTCTATACCCTCTCCAGCATTTGGTGTTGTTTTCTTGATACTAGCTAATCTTACCAGTGTAAGATGAAATCTTAAAGTGGTTTTGATCTGTATTTACTTAATAACTAATGATGTCAAGCACTTTTTAAGATGTTTCGTGATAGGATGAGTCTTGCACATCCATGTTTATTGCAAGTCTATTCACAATAGAGAAGAGCTGGAAGCAACCCAAGTGTCCCTCAACTGAAGAGTGGATAGAAAAAATGTGGTATATCTACACAATGGAATTCTATGCAGCATTTACTTTACGAAAGATGACATAATGAACTTTGCAGGTAAATGGATGGAACTAGAAGCTATTATGCTAAGTGAAGTAACACAATCCCACAAAAACAATTGAATAATTTATGTACTCTAAAACAGAGCTATAGCTATAAAAACAGCATGGTACTGGCACAAAAATAGACCCATAGAACAATGGAGTAAAATCAAAGACTGAAACTGGAGTACATACAATTTCTACAACCTGATAATTGACAAAGGAACAAAAAACACTTGATGGAGGAAAGGTAGCATCTTCAGCAAATGGTGCTTCAAAACTGGATTACATTCTGTAGAAAATGAAATTAAACTCCTACCTTCCACCTTATACAAAAGTCAATTCTAAATGCATTAAAAACCTCAATTTTAAACCCGAAACTGAAAATGTAAGAAGAAAATATTGTAAGTAACCTACAAAATATAGGTGTAGGAAAAGACTTTCTAAATCAGACAGCAGTTGCGCAGGGACCAAGGTCAACAATTAACAAGTGAGACCTCATTAAACTAAAACGCTTCTGTACAGATGAAGAAATAATCAAAGAAGTGAAGAGAAAACCCACAGTGTGGGAGGAAATCTTCACCAGCGCCACATCTGACAGAGTTTCAATATCCAGAATATAAAAATTACTTAAAAAAAGGACAGTATCTATTTAAATTAAAATTTCAGATATTTATTTACCCTGTTAACCTCATTATTTGAAATCTTTTCTATTGAAAGGAATGCAGAAATATAAGAACTCAAATGCTCATTCAGCAGTCTTGATAATATCAATAATATATAATCAAATAAATGCCCTAAATTTAAAATATATTATCGGAGCTAGAGAGATGGCTCAGGGGTTAAGAGCACTGACTGCTCTTGCAGAGGATCCGGGTTTGAATCCCAGCACCCACATGGCAATTAAGAATCCTCTTTAACTCCAGTTCCAGGGGAATCAGACACCCTCTTCTGACAGCCGGACTGCATGACAAGAGTGCACCTACTTACATGCAGATAATACACTCATACACATAAAATAATAATAAAATTTAAAAAATAAAATATATTGTCACCAAGGAATAGAAGTATGTTTACATTTGTATGTGTACATGTGTTTGTGTATGTGTGTGTGTGTAAGAGAGAGAGAGAGAGCTTTTGCTTGTGTATGTCAACTGAAATATCACAGAAATTTTTAGCTATCACTAAGCTAAAGACAGAAAAAAAATGCATGTTCTATGACCTATAATTTATCTTCCATGTCACTTAATAAAAAAATTTGTGTAAGCCAAATGAATAAGTATGAATTATATCACATATGTCAATACAGATTTCTTTTATTTTTGTGACTATGAGGGACTATTGCAGGGAGAATGAGAGAAAATTTAGAAAGGATGGTCAAGCATAAAAAATAAAAATACTACAATGGAAAAACATGATCACACATGAACTGATGTAAAACTACATACTACTTCATTGGTAAATAAATTAAAACAATTGATTAATTCTGAGAGCAATCTTTGGACTCCTACCCAGCATATGCATAATATGGGGGAACATTGGTTTTACTTACTGATCAACACTTTTTTGGCCACAAATGTATTTGATTTTTGCTTAACTATATCCATGTTGAAAACTGACAGCCTAAAATTTTGAGTTCAAAGTAGTAGTTAGCCTGGAGTGTGTAGACAGATTTTTATGTGTTTCTCCCCCAACTCCACTTCAAACTGTCAACTTTAATGATAGCCATTGTCCATGCAACATATGGTTATTACCCCCAAAGGAAATAAGTTTATCCTTGAGCCAAATCTGAGTGATCATGGCCTAGAAACATGTGTGACATTGAGGTTACCTCAGATAGCATTCTCTAAAATGGAAATAGGAGTTGCAGAGATGGGTCAGATATTTAGAGCACTGGCTGCTCTAACAGAGAACCTGTATTTGATTCCCAGCATCCACACCAGTAACTCTAGTTTCAATGGATCCAATGCACTCTTCTGGGCTCTGTAAGCATTGCATACACTTGTACACTTACATGCAGGCAAACACTCATGTACATACAATAAAAATAAAATGAAGTGGAAATAGTTTCTTGAAACCCTTATAGATGTAGCACAAAAAGTAGTGACAAATCAAGGCATTGTCCAAATACATTGATGAGAACACAGAAGAGGATTCTGGCAAAACAGAAAATTCTATTGTAAATCTCAGGAGCTATATAATAAAATTCTTATATTTTGTGTTCCTAGAAACTAGTGGTCTTCAAAGTGAAAAACTGTAGGAAGTTCGACCTGATATTCAAAAGTATAGTAGGTCCAACAGCAAGATAGTGATAGGCAACAAGTGGCTATTAAAGGGACTAATGATTAGCATGATAATTTTGGCTCTGGATTCACATCAATCTAATGCTCCAAAATTCCAAATGCTCCAAAAATGAAAAATTCTTATTAGTTGATCATATTCAAAGAAATGTCAATAAAGTTGTGATTTTTTCCCGATTACTTCAATTCATGCCATGTTACATAGTAGTGCTGGAAATAAACATAGCTTTGTTACATGAAAGTACAAATTCAATGATATTTATAAATGTGAGAATGTGAGATTCATCCACTTCAGACAAATCCCTACTATATCATATAAATCCTTTCAGGGTTAGTGGTAATTAGTAAAAGGAATCTTTAGATGTCTTCACTGTCCATTGAAGGGGTGGGAATATTCCTGGACACTCACGATATATATGTATATATATATATATATATATATATATTAATACTTGAAAAATTTAGAGACCTATGACTGGTAAACATTCATAAGTTAATGAATTACATATTTTGTCAATGGAAAACAAATGTTTGTGTAGTTGAGGTTTCAATGTTGCCTATGAATGCTGTAATGAACATAAAAATAAGTATATATGTATATATTTTTTTCAGGTATTGTGCTGAGTTCCTTGAATATACTTTCCAAATAGGTTTTATATTAGTTTTTCTTGGCTGTGACCAAATGCCCGAGAGGGAATGGGCCTGTAAGTGGCAATTACAAGAAAAGATGCCCCAATTGCCTTAACTAACCTTGCTTTCTCTCCAAATAACCTCCAGTACTTTTATGTTAGCTCACTTCTGAGTTTAAGAACCATTGCATTTGTGTAAATTCACATTGAATTTAGAGCCTAATCTCTTTCCTTATTTGCAGTCACTTTGAATAAGGTCTTCCTTCCAACTTAGGTGGTTGAGCACACATTGTCCTATATTCCTTCACATGTGAAGGGAATGTGTATGGCTGGTAGGCCCTTGAGGTGGAACAGTATGTGGCCTCATCTTCCTCAAAAGTGGGGGAATTGCCAGATGATTATATAACTGTATAGCTATAATTTTCAGTGCTATAAAAGAAAACTACAGAGGACTACAAAAGTTTGAACACTTCTAAGAATACTTTGGTTGGAAAGAAAGGGTATATTTAGGTTCCATTTTAAGTCTAACTGGTAGAAAAGAGTGAATTCGGAAAGTATAAGCAATGTGTACAACTTCTAGACAGAAGAAAAAAAGTACAAACTTTAAAGGCTGTGACTACTTGACTGTGGCAGATTTCAAAGACGAGAGGATAAGGTAGACATATTATCTCAATTTATGCATTTTGGTGACAAAGTAACTAATATAAGCAACTTATGAAAGCAGAATTTATTTTGCCTCAGGAGTTGAAGGTACAGTCCATCACTGTAGGAAGTTTTAATGATAGGAAGAAGAAGCTGGTCATTTTAAATCTCTACTCCAGATGAGTGCTAATACATAGCTTGCTTTGTCTATTTTATTCAGTTTGGAAACCCACTTCATGGAATGGTGCAGTCACAGTCAGGGTGGGTCTCTCAGTTAAACCATAAGTCTAGAAACTCTTTAGCAGACATGGCCAGAGCTGTCTCTTTTAGGTGATTCTAAATCTTATTATCTTGAGAAACAGTATTAGCCATCCCAGTAAACAATCACAGATTCTTCCTTTTTTAACAAGAGGAGAAAAGTAGAAAATGCAATGTACAATTTGAATTTCTTGGCTGCTGTTAGAGAAAATCAGGCAAAAGAAAAATCCACATGGTTTGTTTTCACTATAAAAGTTATTGCAAAATTGTAGCAAGACCAATCATGAATAGGCTGCATGTTGGGACTTGAGATAAAATTTTCAGTGGTTGAAAAGAAAAATTTATAGCCAAATAGATTTTTTGAAATTAGTGGTTGCATTGCCTGTATGAAAAAATAGAGGAAACGAGTTGCAAGTTTTTCCACATAAAAACATAAGAGCATCTTTCAGCAAGTCACTTTCCTTTTCTTCAAAATGGAGCAAGTTCAGGTCCTTGGGCTTTCTTGGACAAAGTAGGTGTTCTATCATTTCTTGGACTACCCGTCTAATGCAGAGGTAAAAGATGTGAAAGTGATCAAGTACTGTGCAAGACTGAGCTATAATTTCTCCAAAGGATGATCCCCTACCTCTATCAGACACATAAAACACTTTGTACTTGATTGAAGTGGTCTCAAATCTAAAAGCCTCAGTGGCATATACTAAGATGTACTTTGTTCCAAATGAGCTTGACAGTTAATGATAGTTATAACGAGAGCTAGATACACAGAGAAAGCAATTCTTGGGTCCAAGTCAACAACAATTTCAATAAGGAACAATGCATAAATTTAGGCATATTTATGTGACAATGCAAAAAATGTATTCCTTAGGAAGCATGCATGCTTTTACTATATTGGTAATTATATATTTGTTAAAATGAATATTTTAAAAACATATCATTTATAAATATTTTATTTGACAGTTATGGTTTTTAGTCAAACTTATTTTAATTAACTTCTAAAGACCTTCCCACTCACAGTAGCCTAAAAACAATAAGATACCTGGGAACAAACCTAACCAAAAATATCAAATACCTCTACAACAAAATTTTAAACCCCTGAAGAAGGAGATTGAAAATGACATCAAAAGATGGAAAGACCTCCAAGGCTCATGGATTGGGAAAATTAATCTAGTAAAAATGTCCATTTTACCCAAGCTGATATACAGATTCAACGCAATCCCAATCAAAATCCCTATGAGCTTCTTCATAAACTTGGAAAAAAATTGTTAAATTCATATGGAAAAACAAAAGACCCAGAATAGCTAAAGCAACCATGAGTGGAAAATGCAATACAGGGGGGATTGCCCTACCAGACTTCAAACTATATTACAGGGCCACAGTCATAAAGACAGCCTGGTACTGGCAATAAATAAATAAATAAATAAATAAATAAATAAATAAATAAGTAAATAAATAAAACAGAACCATTGACCAATGGAACAAAATTGAAGATCCAAACTTGAGTTCATATAACTTCAGCCACCTCATATTTGACAAAGGGGGCCAAGAAGGCTCAATGGAGGAAAGATAGCATCTTCAGCAATTGGTGTTGGTAAAGACTGTTCTTAGTCACCATGTGGGTCCTGGGAATCAAACCCAGTTCCCTTGCAAGAGCAGTCAGCACTCTTAACCTCTGAGTCATCTCTCCAGCTCCTGGACTACTTTTATTACTTAATTCTAAGGCATAGTTTAAGTCTCTAGTCATTAGAGAAGTAGGGGACTGTTGAGAAAATAAACATAGGTACATATGCACCAGATTGGAAGCCACAAACATATCTATTTATAAACTTTGCTGCAGTTGTTAAAAAGTCACAAGGTAATTCACATGAACCAAGATATATTTCATGAAAAAAAATATTATGAAATCCATTGCCTATCTTTTATGGAATAAAGTGAGCATTTATAAAATTAAATTAAGATATTAGAATAAATTTAAAAGCTAAACGTTGAATCTTCAATAAAGAATAATTTTTTGCCTTTGATAGGTAAAATATATTTCTTAAATCACACATAAATTACATAGATCATTATTGAAATTTTTTGATTAATAAAAATTCTTTAAAATAGTTCATTTAATTTCAGTAGACACAGTTAAGAACATGAAAATGTAATTCATTAATAGGGAANAATGCAATGTACAATTTGAATTTCTTGGCTGCTGTTAGAGAAAATCAGGCAAAAGAAAAATCCACATGGTTTGTTTTCACTATAAAAGTTATTGCAAAATTGTAGCAAGACCAATCATGAATAGGCTGCATGTTGGGACTTGAGATAAAATTTTCAGTGGTTGAAAAGAAAAATTTATAGCCAAATAGATTTTTTGAAATTAGTGGTTGCATTGCCTGTATGAAAAAATAGAGGAAACGAGTTGCAAGTTTTTCCACATAAAAACATAAGAGCATCTTTCAGCAAGTCACTTTCCTTTTCTTCAAAATGGAGCAAGTTCAGGTCCTTGGGCTTTCTTGGACAAAGTAGGTGTTCTAACATTTCTTGGACTACCCGTCTAATGCAGAGGTAAAAGATGTGAAAGTGATCAAGTACTGTGCAAGACTGAGCTATAATTTCTCCAAAGGAAGATCCCCTACCTCTATCAGACACATAAAACACTTTGTACTTGATTGAAGTGGTCTCAAATCTAAAAGCCTCAGTGGCATATACTAAGATGTACTTTGTTCCAAATGAGCTTGACAGTTAATGATAGTTATAACGAGAGCTAGATACACAGAGAAAGCAATTCTTGGGTCCAAGTCAACAACAATTTCAATAAGGAACAATGCATAAATTTAGGCATATTTATGTGACAATGCAAAAAATGTATTCCTTAGGAAGCATGCATGCTTTTACTATATTGGTAATTATATATTTGTTAAAATGAATATTTTAAAAACATATCATTTATAAATATTTTATTTGACAGTTATGGTTTTTAGTCAAACTTATTTTAATTAACTTCTAAAGACCTTCCCACTCACAGTAGCCTAAAAACAATAAGATACCTGGGAACAAACCTAACCAAAAATATCAAATACCTCTACAACAAAATTTTAAACCCCTGAAGAAGGAGATTGAAAATGACATCAAAAGATGGAAAGACCTCCAAGGCTCATGGATTGGGAAAATTAATCTAGTAAAAATGTCCATTTTACCCAAGCTGATATACAGATTCAACGCAATCCCAATCAAAATCCCTATGAGCTTCTTCATAAACTTGGAAAAAAATCGTTAAATTCATATGGAAAAACAAAAGACCCAGAATAGCTAAAGCAACCATGAGTGAAAAATGCAATACAGGGGGGATTGCCCTACCAGACTTCAAACTATATTACAGGGCCACAGTCATAAAGACAGCCTGGTACTGGCAATAAATAAATAAATAAATAAATAAATAAATAAATAAATAAGTAAATAAAGCCAGATCAGCTGACCAATGGAACAATACTGAAGTTCCAAACTTGAGCTCGCACAATTTCAGTCACCTCATATTTGACAAAGGGGCAAAAACTCTCAGTGGAGGAAGGATAGCATCTTCAGCAAATGGTGCTGGCAAAATTGGATCATCATCTGTAGAAGAACAAAATTAAACCCCTACCTCCCACCCTGTACAAAAATCAACTCCAAGTGGATCAAAGATCTCAATGTGAAGCCTGAAACCCTGAAGGTGATAAAAGAAAAAGTTGGCAACAACCTACAAGACATAGGTGTAGGAGGAGACTTTCTAAACCAGACATCAGCCACATGGGAAGTAAGGACAAAAGTTGAAAAGAGGGAACACAAAAAACTAAAAAGATTCTGTACAGAGAAAAAAAAAAAACAATCAAGGAGGTGAAGAGAAAAACCTACAGAGTGGGAAGAAATCTTTACCAGTGACACATATGACAGAGCGTTAACATCAAGAATATATAAACTACTCAAAAAACAAAGAAGTAAGAAAACAAATGGCCTACGCAAAAGATGGAATAAAGAGCTGAAAAGAGTCTTCACCAGTGAGGAAATAAAGATGGCTGAGAAACATCTTAAAAAGTGTTTGACATCATTAATAATTAAGGAAATGTAAATTAATACCATTCTCAGATATCATCTCACTCCAGTAAGGCTAGCTAAGATCAAGAAAACAAAAGACAATAGATGCTGGAGGGGTTGTGGGGAAAGGGGAACACTCATCCACTGCTAGTAGGAATATAAACTTGTGCAACCACTATGGAAAGCAGGGTAGAGAACCCTTAAAAGACTCGGAATGAGCCTACCAGCTGACTCAGTGATACCACTCCTGGGTATATACCCCAAAGACTCATCCTACTGCAAAGATACATGCACATCCATGTTTATTGCAGCTCTCTTCACAATAGCCAAGAGCTGGAACCAACCCAAGTGCCCCTTAACTGACGAGTGGATGACAAAAATGCGGTACATCTACACAATGGAGTACTATTCAGCAGTAAAGAAAGATGGCATTCTCCTCGTCCCAGTGCCACAGAGCCAGAGCCCCAGCCACCGCCGAAGCCTCCGCCATGGGCACTATGGCATCCAGAGTTACAGTGAATGATGAAGTCATCAAAGTTTTTAATGATATGAAAGTAAGAAAACCTTCTACACAGGAGGAGATCAAAAGAAAGAAAGAAAGTGATTCTCTTCTGTTTAAGTGATGACAAAAGACAGATAATTGTAGAGGAAGCAAAGCAGATCTTGATGGGTGAAATTGATGACACTATAGAGGACCCCTACACATCTTCTGTGAAGTTGCTACCTCTGAACGGTTGCCAATATGCATTTTTTTTTTTTTGTTTTGTTTTATTTTGTTTTGTTTTGGTGTTTTCGAGACAGGGTCTCTCTGTAGCCCCAGCTGTCCTGGAACTCACTCTGTAGACCAGGCTGGCCTTGAACTCACAAAGATCCTCCTGCCTCTGCCTCCCAAGTGCTAGGATTAAAGGCATGTGTCACTACGCCCGGCTGTCAATATGCTTTGTACAGTGCCACACACGAAACAAAAGAGTCTAAGAAAGAAGACCTAGTATTTATATTCTGGGCTCCTGAAAGTGCACCGTTAAAAAGCAAGATGATCTATGCTAGTTCTAAAGATGCCATTAAAAAGAAATTCACAGTTATTAAACATGAGTGGCAAGTAAATGGCTTGGATGATATTAAGGACCGTTCAACACTTGGAGAGAAATTGGGAGGCAATGTTGTAGTTTCACTTGAAGGAAAACCATTATAAAGTAATAGTCAAGTGCCATCTGGATCTGAAGGAGCTTACATTTCTCCAGCTCAGTTCATTGGAATGGTATTAGGTATTTTTTTTTTGTTTATTCCCTTTTTACTGGGCCCTTCCAACACAATGAATGAGGAGTTATCATTCATTTAAGAAGCCTGTCAGTGATTGCCATTAGACTGTTTAATATGGTTACTTTCATGTAGAACCCAAGGAATGCCTTCCCATCCTATTTTAGCCAAAAAAACTGGTTACATGCCTTCCTTGCAGCAAGCACTACAATGGATGTGATTGTCAATGTGAATAGCTACAGTACATCAGAGGATAAGCTCATTGAATGCCTTGAAAGTATTATCCACTGGTCAGATTGTAAACTTTTTTCAGTATTATTTCAAGTTGCACTTCGTTGCAGTTCTAAGGAGCTTTTGAACACCTCACCTGCCTTGGCAAGCCTATTTTTGTGACATGGCAGCACAGATTTAACACTATGCAGTAAAAAACACTTTTTTTTTGTAATGAGTTTAATCCCTTAAAAGGAATGTCAATTGTTTCATTAACTGTCATCAGTTTATCCTAGTACTTCAGTGTTCATTCCTATTACCTGCATATCTTCTTAAAAGAAATAGCTCTATTGATGCCTTTTTGTTTTTCATTGAGTGTACACTACTGAATAAATGTAGGAGTTTTATGTTTACTGTATGAGTCTTGAAATACTAAAATATATTTTGGATATGAGTCATGATGGCAATTTCTGTATAAAAGAGACTTAAATGGAACTTTGTTTTGAGATTAAACTCCCCACCTTCAAAAAAGTGGCCACATTACAATAAAAATTGTGGCATAAAAAAAAGAAATATGGCATTATGAACTTTGCAGGTAAATGGATGCAGCTCAAAGCCATTATGATGAGTGAAATAACACAATCCCAGAAAGACAAACGGAGAATGATTTCCCTCACTTGTGGATGCTAACACCAAATCCCCCAGATGAAAAGCAAGCTGAAGGACATTATTGTTATATTTCTGTTTATCTGAAAGCAACTATGTTGCTATAATGTGAATCTATCAATGGGCTCTAGAATGCACCCACCAATTATTTTCAGACTCTTTAATTACTGTATATGGGTGGAGAGTATGTATCCATATTTTAGAGTAATAGAAAATTAATGGAGGAAAATGTGATTTCCTAAACATAAAAAAAGACCAAGAGAAAGATGCAGGACAGTTATGGCAGAATGCATAATCTGGGATGGGGTGGGGTGGGGTGGGTGGAAGGGAAAGGGGAATATGCCTGAACTGAATTGAAAAATGGTGTATGAAATACACAAAACATCAATAAAACATAAATAAGTAAAAAAGAACACACAAAATCCTCAAAGTTTATAATTTGCATTGAAAAGGTGAGATCAACTGAAAGGACTTGTTATTCTTTAATTAATGTGTCAAGCACTGTGCTAAGTATTACGAGTACAGGATAAGTGGGTCATTCCAACACTTAACTACAAAAGAAAAGTTGTTCTTCCTACACTATTTAATTCAGGTCATGCCAACAGATACTGTTGTGACTTAGAATTTTCAAACACATATAACCTCCCTTCCTCCATCTCTTTCTTTCTTTCTTTCTTTCTTTCTTTCTTTCTTTCTTTCTTTCTTTCTTTCTTTCTTTCTTTCTTTCTTTCTTTCTTTCTTCCTTCCTTCCTTCCTTCCTTCCTTCCTGTATTCTTGCCTTCCCATTTCTTCCCTCTTTTCCTTTTATTAAAAGTTTGGTTCTACCAAGTCAGGTTGCAGGAAAGAACATTTATGAAGAGGTCCTACAGAGTTTCAAAGAGTGGGTCTTGCTAGGTACATGAAAGGACAGTCAAAGAGCTTAAGAAAACCGGATTAGAAGAATTAAGAGAGAACTTTGGAAATAGAAAACTGTCAAAATCAAGCAGGATAGATTGCTATGTTGAGAGCTATTGAGACCATATTTTATAATTAAATGACCCTAATTAATTGTGATGCTATATTGTCTACTAGTAGTATATTGTATACTACTGTAATTGGAAACCACACAGTTGGTACTTTATAATGTACAGGAATTTATTTCTTCCAGTTATAAGGCCCAGGAGTCATAAATTGAGGGCCAGTATCTGCTGAGGCTGTACTTGCTGCATCATTCCATGACTTTAATAATGTCCCAAATACTTAATTTAAAAGCATGAGATAGATTAAAACTTCATGAAATGTTTTTTTAGGAATCCATATCTATTTAAAAATAATTTAAATGAGAATTTGAAGTTAAAAGTGTCAATTTGTTTTTATAGTACCAGGGAGGAGATCTTATTACAGTAATGAAAAACTTCTACTTCTAAGAAGAATACAGAATTCAGGAAGAGCTAGATGTATGATACTCGTCATAATGGTCCTTTGTCTTGATAAAATCCAAGTGGTACTATGCTCTGCACAGACACAGTATGCTCATAACAAGGGACAAATATATCAGGCACATGATGATTAATACTACTTGCTGAGAAGCTGATCAGACCAACCATATGGACATGCTTTGGAAGTAAAAGTAATGCTAGCATAAATTATGTTATAAAATTTTGTACCCTTTAATTTGGTAGAAACTATGTTACATGAATGACCTATTCAAATACAAGTTAAAATGGCATCATTTTTCTGAAATTAAAAAGTTAATCATGATTTATGGGGCTGGAGAGAAGGCTCAGTAGTTAAGGGCACTAGATGCTCTTAGAGGACCTGGGTTCAAATCCAGGCACCCACATGGTGGCTAACGACTGTCCTGATCTGCAGTTGCAGGGGATCTAACACCCTCTTCTGAGCTGTGTTTACACTGCACACATAGTTACACTTACATACAGGCAGGTAATATACTCATATACAAAATAATAAAATATAAAAACGTTAATATTGATTTGAAAACTATGAAGTTACTTTAAAAGTCTGACTAGATCCCAGTGGATGAACTTGCACTGAGGAACATCTAGAGACACTAACTGGACATTGTAGATCTTAACACAAAATGACAGAGTATAAGAATTCAGGGGTCTGTGCTATAGGAGGGTGCCAGTGTGAATGGGGTATGAAGATGATTAAGATTGATTGAGATGTTCTGTTTGAGATACACAGACATACAATGAAATGTTACAAAATGCTCTTTAGAAGATACAGGCTTTAGTGTTTAAATTTATATAAATAAAAATGTTTTGATGTGTTTACATTCATATACAATAACTGATTTCTTAGTTTTATATGTGCCTTTATTTCTTAGGAAGAAATGTTTTCAATATGGTCTGATTATTATTTTAAAATGATATTTCAATTTATTCTTTGGAATTTTCATATAGATATGCAATGTTCTTTGATGAACATTACCTCTGTCTGGTTCTGGCTAGGATATGCCAGAACCAGACAGAGGTAATATGTCTCCTTAGTGACTTCAAATCACATTTTTAAAATTAGTATCTACTGAGTGCAGTTACTGTTGCTCACATATATATGGGTATAATGTTGTTCACTGGGTCATAATTCACACACACACACACACACACACACACACACACACACACACACCAGTAAGCTCACAACCACTGTGACACCATCACTCAGCATCCATTATCACCCATAGCTCCACAGTTCTTTGTGGGACCTCAGTAGACACACTTTCATTATTTCATTTTAATAAACTTTCGATTTTCCAAGTTTTGCTTAATAGTAATGCATTTAAATTAAGGAAACATATAGCTTCATTTAAATTTTATAGTATTTATTTATGCATTTTATACAACATATCTTAATCATATTTAGACCCTCCACCCCTATCTGCAGCCAAGATGAACCCCCTCTGAATTTTATGCATTCTGTTCTATATGCTAAGTTCAAATGTGACATGCTTGTGTTCACAGTTGTCCTTCAGTGTGGAATCATACAGTGAACCATGGTCAGACTCTCCAGCAGTCAGTCCCTTAAAGAAAACCTGCTCTCCCTCACCCATGAATGATCAGTTGTCAATAGTTCCTCAGCCAATGTTGGGGTTTCTTATCAATTTCTTCTCTTCTATGCTGGTTTGGGTCTGGTTTGAGCATGTTTTCACCGTTACTGTAAATTCATATGTGCAAGTTGCCAGCCACCTAGAAAATTCTGTTTCTTGTGGTCTTCCACCTCTCCTGGCTCTTATGATCTTTCCACCCCTTCTTCCCCAATGTCATTGGGTCCTGGGTGGCAGAGATTTTAGAGTCTTATCCAGGTACAAACATCTACAATCTCTTATTCACTATTTTTTTTTTTTTGTTCATTTGTGACTTTATGTGTTAACTACCCTTTGTTGCACAAGCAAGCTTTTCTGGTGAGAGTTTAGGGATTCATTAATATTGTCTCTACTCCCTATTTTGCTATGTTCCCTGATCCTTAGGTGTAGAGAATACATTGCGGATATGTCACTCAGGACTAAGCATCTCACAGACACATACACTTTTTTTGACAAGTTGTGAAACTCTTTAATAGTCTCCATCTGTTGCAAAAAAGAGTTTCTTTGATGAATGGTAAGAGGTATACTTGTCTGGAAATATAAGGATACATATTTAACATACAGATCTTTAGTCATAAAAACATCATGATATTGGCACTAAAAACATGCATGTAGATCAATGGAACAAAAGACCCAAACATGAGTGTGCACAATTTCAGTCAACTGGTATTTGATAAAATTGCCAAGAACACACACTGGTGGAAAGAGAATATCTTCAACACACGGTGCTGAGAAAACTGGATCTCCATGTGAGAAAGAGTGAAATTAGACCCTTACCTATCACTCTGCACAAACGTCAACTCCAAATGGATCAAAGACTAATGTGAAACCTGAAACCATGAAACGGTTAGAAGAAATATAGACAGTAACTTAGAAGATATGGGTGCAGGAAAGGACTTTCTAAATTGGATGTCAATCAACAAATGAGACCTCATTAAACTAAAAATTATTTTGTCCACCTACATGTCTGATGGAAATTGATTCCAGAAAAATAAAAAGAACTAAACATAGAATCAAGAAAACAAATGGCCCAATTAAAAATGGGTTATGGATATAAACATTTGAATTTTTGATGATGTCATGTCTTCCAAAATAAAATTTTCAGTTAACATTATTGACACAGGTACATGTTTCTTATAGCTGTGCTTGATTTATGGTTTTTTTTTTTTTTTTTTGGTCTGAGACAGGGTCTCCCTGTAGCCCCAGCTGGCCTGGAACTCGCTCTGTAGACCAGGCTGGCCTTGAACTCACAAAGATCAGCCTGCCTCTGCCTCCCAAGTGCTAGGATTAAAGGCATGCACCACCATGCCCGGCGATTTATGTTTTATACACTATTGTTTTAATTAAGTGAAATTTGAACTGGCTGTGGCAACACATTCCTGTGATCCCAGCACTCCAAGCACTCATGGATGCAAGAAGATTAGGAATCAAATTCATCCTTTGCTAAGAATGAACTTGAGGCCAGACTAAGATCCATACTACTCTAAACTCAAAACTACAAAATATTAAAAGATAAGCATTTATGATCAAATAAATAAATTAATTTTTGGAAATTAGTTTGAAGGAAATGGGGTGTTTCCTTTCTTTCAAATATGCAGGGTATTGAGGAAGGTGATGAGCTTTAGTGAATTTTTTCTTGAAGAAATCATAATTACCATAAAAAATAAACCTTTTGAAAGGTTTTTAGAAAACTTAAAAGTAAAATTATTCCCAAAATTATTGAATAATGCACACACACAATATCTGATTTAATGTTTACAATAGTCCTACGCTGTAAATTCCTCATACTAAGCTCATTAGACCAAGTGACCTGATTGTATCACCAAAAGAAGAAACATCAATCCTAGCACTTGGGAGGCAGAGGCAGATAGATCTTCATGAGTTCAAGGCCAGCCTGGTCTACAGAGCGAGTTCCAGGCCACCTGGGGCTACAAGGAGACCCTGTCTTGAAAAGACCAAAAATAAAAAAAAAAAGAACAAATATCACTGAGAAGTTAGACATGTTCCTAACTACAGTGGAGATGCTCTGGTGTACATATAGACTGTTTGTACATACATTGGGGGCCGGGGTTGAGACAAGGGCTCTTTGTAGCCTCCAGTGGCCTGGAACTCACTATGTAGAACAGGATGATCTCAATCTCACTGAAATCTGCCTGCCTCCATGCCCAGATGTTCTTACATTTTAGCAACACTTAATAGGTACCTACTTTAAGCCAAACATACTGTGTTTTAGAGATATGGTAGAATAAAATGTGTTCCTAATGGGCTCACAGAAATGAGAGGTTAAAAGTTCGCAAATATCAGACAGATTAAAAGTTCAGTAATGACCATGAAATATTATCATCTATCCAATCAATATGCCAAAAGATGAAATCATAAAATAAGTTAGTCTGAGGTAGTTCTGCAGATAGACTTGCCATTTGAAGGTAAAATGGTGTTTTCTATTCTCAAATACACTATTAAATTAAGACACAAATTCATCTGTACTACCATGATATATGGTTATAAATTCAAAGTCACCAATATTTCTATCTTAGAAAATTGATATGTTTAAATGTCAAAAAAGGGCCAGCCCTGTAAATATGCTCTCTCTTCACAAAAAGTGCCAACTTGCATATATCAATTTTTGATAGGGTTAAGAAAGATAAAAATCAACTGCTTTTTTTGAGACTCATGGGTCAAAACTAAACACCTTAAATAAAAAAAGGGGGATATAGATAGATATGAAAACTTTTTGTCAAAAAACCTTGCAACCCAAATCTTAAAACTAAGTATGGGAAAGGATTTGTATGTTCCAACAGGCCAGAGTATCACCAACTTAATGGCTGAGAAAGAAAATGCAGCTTTGCAGTGAGTAGGATGTACCAGAAAGTGCCAGCAGAAGGATTGACTCCTCTGCGCATTGAAGGGAAGAAATGCCTCAGATTGCTGCAGACATCAGGCCCCTCTGTGGATCCTACTAGTAACAACTATTTTTTAATGATTCCTAACGAAGCTTACCTTCTAGGTGCTGCAAAGGTTTTAATACAAGAGACTTTCTTAACTCCCCCCCATAGAATAAAGAGAAATAAGAGGATGATGAGGTCATTCTCCAGCTGTAGATTGGAACCAGCTGTTATAGAAGTGTTCTCTTGTAAAATCAGTAAAACTGCCTTCTTTAATTGACTAATGGACATAGAAACTGTGAAAAGGATTATTTTCTATTCAGAACCAAATATAATGCTAAAGTCTCCTTAAGCTATGCACCTAAACAAAATATATCAATACAGGAGCTCTGACATCAACAATGGATTATTCTACCAAGGAGATGTTGGCCAGGGGATCCAAGCCCCCACAAATGGTAAAGGCTCCTTGCCTCCTAACTGGGATATCTGCAGGAAGAGAGGCGATAAGGCCCTGCTGTTGAAGACCTGATACAAACATGGAAAAGATGTATGGAGACCGCACTTGCAAGTATACAGATGGTCTCTGGGATGCCAGAGAGTGTTACCAAAGACCACTAAACCAATAAAGCAAATATAGGTCTCCTTGAGTCAAGCAAGACTCCTCCGTCAGCACCAGCTACACCTCATCTGCCTGGAAATACTGTGCAGCAGTGGCAGCCATATGTCTGTATATCCCAAATCTAATTGGCTATTGGCTCTCTCCTTGGAGGAATAACCCACGGCTGATGTCACAAGCTTACATCCTCTAATGGTTAGGAGATGTTATAAACCACACGAAGACCCTGCCATACTTGACAGAAGAAAATGTAGATCATGAATTGACATACCATCCAAACATCTGTGTCTATACCAAAGTAACCTACCATAACAATTAGTACTGTTTAAATACCCATATATCTAATTGTGTGTGCTTCATTAGTAGGATCGAAAGGCTATATATTATACTGTTTAAATACCTAAATATCTAATTGCATGTGCTTCATTAGTAGGATCGAAAGGTTAAGCCTGGACAAGCTGGCAGCCCATGAAAGAAAACAGCCAGAACTGACTAGAGACCAAGACATCAGCTCCAGAGAAAGTAGAGTGTTTTGCTTCTCATCCACCTGTGCCCCTTTTCTAAGCCTAGGGAACAATCTGCGGAAGAGGGGGCGTGGTAGAATGTAAGGGCTTCGATTGGGGTTAATGGTGAAACTACAACAATATAGACTGGACACTCATTTGATCAACTTGATTGAACATACAAGCCCCCCCTTTCAGGATGGTGGGACCCATGAGCTGTGTGGGTTTGGGCACAATTGCTTGCAAATTGGTTTTACATGAAGGATGCTTGTACTCACAAATTATCACCTATTGTTAAAAAAAATGAAAACAAAACAAAACAAAAAAGCAAAGAAAGATGCAGAAAACTTCTGGCAGAATGCACGATCTGCGATGGGTAGGGGTGGGGTGGGGGGGAAGGGAAGGGGATATATGCCTGAACTGAATTGGAAAATGATGTATGAAATACACAAAGCATCAATAAAAATAAATTAAAAAAAAGAAAGATAAAAATCTCCTTCTTCTTCTTCTTCTTCTTCTTCTTCTTCTTCTTCTTCTTCTTCTTCTTCTTCTTCTTCCTCTTCTTCTTCTAGGGCAGGGCCATAACTTGACACCTGACCAACCAGAAAATTAGAAGGGATTTCAAATTTCATTGAGATCTAAATTTCTATTGAGATGACATTAGTGAAACTAAGAGTTAGATGATTGACTGAAGAAGACCTTATACAATTGATGTTCAACTTCCTGTAAAACACACAGACACATGTGTACACACATACACACATGCATACACACACATGCACACACACACACTCTAACACAGAGATAAAAATGAGAGAAAGAGAGAGAAGAAAAGAAGAAGAAGAAGAAGAAGAAGAAGAAGAAGAAGAAGAAGAAGAAGAAGAAGAAGAAGAAACACCTAGGCCAGGCTCTTCTGAAAAATTAAATTCTACATCATCCCTGCCCTGGCCGTGGCTATTATAAGATCAGATAACAACAGGACACAACTCAGTAAAAATTTACAATCAATTAATTAGGTTCCACTTTTAGTTGAAAAGGTGGAATACCTAAGAAGGACCTCTGTGGTGGTATATAGATGAATAAAGATCTCAGCAGTTAAGGGAAAGCAAGCCACCTCCACGATGCATGCTCTATTCGTAGGATATTTCAAAAATAATTATCTTCCCCGGGCGTGGTGGTGCACGCCTTTAATCCTAGCACTTGGGAGAAAGAGGGAGGCAGATGTTTGTGAGTTCAAGGCCAGCCTGGTCTACATAGTGAGTTCCAGGACAGCTGGGGCTATAGGGAGACCCCGTCTCGAAAAGACTACTGCTACTACTACTACTACTACTACTAGTACTAATAATAATAATAATAATCTGCAAGCAATTTGTGCATGAGAGACATAAAAATAATGTACATTCTAGTGTAGGTTATTGTTTTATTCATTAACTTCCTGGCATCTTAGAGCTTTTAATTATACAATTTTGATATCATTGTATTAAATTGAGAAAGATAGCAGGAAAATATTCTTGATAATGTCTAGTTTCTTTCAAAATAAACGTCACTGCTGTAAAACTTTTAGCAAAAATGCTGTTAAAACACTTAAGTTGTTGTAGCATTATAAAACAACTAGTTATTAAAAGCCAATTTGTTTAATTAAAATTCCAGTCATTATTTATTTTTTATAGCCACATATGTTAAATCATCTCTTCTAACCCTGTCTCCAACTGTTCATATCAAGTGCGAATGCCAAGCAGCCCCTGTCTTCTTTGATGTCGGAATGAAGAGCAGCTTGCATAACAAAGTATCTTTCTTTGTGTAGGTCATTTTATAGAAAGAAAAAAAAAAGAGAAAAAAAAAAAGTAAAATACCAATGTAACAAAATCCAAGAAATAGGAAATGGAGATGTAGCTCAAGGTTATGTATATACCTAGTTAATCGGAGGCCTGGAGTTTGAGCACCAATATTGTAAAAAGTTAAAAATGAAAGCCCCCTAGATCCATGCATGTGTAATTGGCTATGTTTACAGTGCCACACATGAGTTCCCTTCCTGTTGACCCTTTCAGTCCAATTAGGTAGCTGTTGATTAACCCAAATAAAAGTGCCTCTACTGCACTACTCCAGTTTGTTGTCCTGGTCATTGTTGTGATTGATAGACTTTGGTCAGTTTGGACGATTGAATGTAGATGGGGGAGGGGTGTAAAGATGATTCAGATGTTTTGTACAAGATGCACAAAATTCAATAAAAATATACATGTGAAAAGGACATCCTTTGTGATACAGCCTCAAAAGAGATAACACTGGAAACATGTTTTACTGTATTCACTTGTATAAGAAGTGATAGGAGATTCTAAGTTAAACAATTTGGGGTTATCTACGTTTAGCTACATCTGCAAGCTGGGGGATAAAACAGCAGTCGTTTTCTCCGGTTTTGCCTAGTCTCCTAATCACAAAAGCTCCAAACTTTAAAGAAAGTCTCTATACAGTTTTATTAAGATTGAAATGTTTCACCCAACAATATGGCCTTATGTATTTACTAATTTGTTGTTGTTATTAGACAAAACTTCAACACCTAATAAGAGATTATTTCTTGTCACTCCATCCTGTTCAAGGTAAATTTAGTTTGGTTCTGTTGTGATTTTTTTCTTTAGCAGGTCACCCCAGAACTAGGAATCAGCTGCAGCACTCTTGTAAAATGCTTTCATTGTCCTCCTTTATAAATTCTGGGTTGGTGCACATACAGTATCAAACTGACTGAGAGAAAGGATATTAGGAACTCAGGGACAGTGCTCTTAGATGCCATTTTTACATGTTTCATTAAGTTTCATTTTCCCTGATTCATACTAGGAAGTACCTACGTGTTCCTGAAAGCTCACTCTAACTGTTGACTCCTTCTGTGACTGGCTTGCTTGTTTCATACACTGCCCTTTGATTGGTGACTTTATTGTGTTAAACTCAGATTGGTTGTTGGGCTTATAAAAAGCTGTATAACCTGCTCCTCAGGGCCACGCCTGGGAACTGATATTGGTTCTCTGCAAAAGCAGCAAGCACTCTTAACCACTAAGCCATCTCTCTGAACTCAACTTACTAATCTTACTCCCCCAAATATAACAGGAATATTATCATTTAATGCTTGTATTTATTGCCCTATTAAACACCTTCTTTATATAAAAACGTGGTAAGAATATAGTGACTTAGATTTATATTTTTTCATCTTTCTTCAATTATGTATATGACATACATGAATGCAAGAGGGATCAGAGTAGATATGAGTTTATAGACAACTACTCATCATTTGGACTTGACTTTTCTTGACTATTATTAGGTATAGTAAAACTGCTTAAGCTCTGATTTGGTTCCTTAAGGAAGTATTTGAAGGTTCATCCTTGACAAGCCCAAACAACCATCAATCTTGCCCTTGTGCTCCACACTGGGGTCTTTTCCTCCCATCATCACCCAAGTGATATCCAGTAAACATGCATCCTGTCTTGATCTTCCTGTACTAGTCTCCATGATATAGCCTGGGTAGTCCAACAATGGGAGTCTATACTCTGAGGAGGCTGAAATTCCATTCCCGTGGCTGCTCAGTCCACAAGCTGGATATCTCAGTAGTCCCAATCTGGCATTGAAGGTTTGGAGGATTCTTAGAGAGACATGAGTCTTCATTCCATATTGGAGGCTTAAAAAACTGAGTCTCATGTCTTTGAAGAATGGCAAAAGCAGTGGCAACCACAGAGCAGAGGCACTTTCCAGTAAGAATTGAAGACAGGCCAAACACACAATGCTCTCTCTTTTTTCTTTTTGTCTTTTTACTAAGATCTCAAGTTTTATATCTGAAGTACAATTTCTCAGGCCTTACTGATTGTTTATTTCTGGTTTTACTTTCCTTTTGGATGATTAAGGTTATACAGCCCAGATTAACTAAGGTTTTTGTTTTCTTAAGGTCAGTTGAGGATCTGGTCCTCAGGGGTCTCTCAGGTTTTTTATTTGGGGGTGGGTGGGTGGGAGCCCTTGCTCTTTCAGTTTTAATTTACAGTTCCATCCACTCGAGGACAAAATCAGGTCTTGCTAGACCAACTTCCCTTTTTTAAAGCATGAGCAGAATTTCTGCTTTATAGACTGGACACTGGCTGAAGTCCCATTAGTGGATCTCCAAGACTTCCCTACACAGGAAGACTGGTGACCCACATTTGCAGGACATTTCAATAGATGCCCCCATGAATAGTCCCCTTAGACTTAGTTGACCCCTGAGGGCAAGGAACAAAGTAATCCCTTAGGTCCCTTTTTAAGGCCAAATTGGTATGGACATTAAGTATGGTCCTTAAACACCCAGAAAGGCTGAGTTACACCAGCCTGATACATCACACCTATATTAAAATTGTATCTTCTGAAAACAAACTGCATGTTATTTCCATATTATTTTTCTTGATTTGCACTTTTCCAGTTTAATTTTATATTACTCTAAAAGATGCATACATACCCACCATCATATACCAAAAATCCAAAGTCTGAAAATAAATGGTAGGTTAGTTCTAGAACCTGTCTAAGGATTCACAATATAAGAGCATAATTGTTTTCAGATCACAAATTAATATTAATTTGCTTCAATTTCCTTAAAATAGGTACTTGGGGGCTGGAGAGATGGCCTATGCGGTTAAAGAGTGCTGATGCTCGTTGCAGAAGACTGCGGTTACATCCCCAGCAACCCACACTGACGGCTGAAGAACGTCTGTAACTACAATTCCAAGAGAACTCCACTTCCAGGGGAATCCACATCTCTCGAGCTCGCGGCATTGCACGACATGGGTGCACAGACCTGCATGCAGACAGTAACATTCATACACTAAGAGATAATAATAAATAAATAAATAAATAAATAAAATAAATAAATAAGTAAAATTAAAAAAACAAATAGGTACTTGGTACTACATCCACAGATGAGGGATCCATTCGTCTTTTTGTTTTTCCTTGGACTTGTATTACTTCACTTGTATAAAATCTTCTAGCTCCATCCATTACCTGTACAAATTTCATCGATGTCTTTTTCTTTGCTGCTGCATAGACTCCTTGTGTAGATGTACCACATTTTCTCTATCCTCTCCTTGTTTGAGGGACACTTGGTCTGGTTCCAGCTCTTCGATATTGTGAAGAGAACTGCAATAAACATGGGTGTACATGTATCTCTACTGAAGGAAGAGTCCAGTGGATACATACCCAGAGTGGTATGGCTGGGTCAGGTGGTAGGCTCATTTTGAGTCTTTTAAGGGTTCTCCACACTGCTTTACATAGTGGTTGTACAGGTTTGCATTCTTACCATCAGTGGATGAGTGTTACCCTTTCCACACAACCTCTCCAGCATTTTTTTTTTTTTTTTTTTTTTTTTTTTTTGTTTTTTTTTTTGTTTCGCCTTGTAAGTAGATAATATCTTAAAGTGGGTTTTAATTTATTATATATATATATAATATTATATATATATATATAATATCTTAAAGTGGTTTTAATTAATTATTAGCGAGGTTGAACACTTTTTTTATGTTTCTCACCCATCTCTATTTCCTCACTTGTGAAGTCTCTGTTCAGCTTTTGTGTATGTGTGTGTGTGTGTGTGTGTGTGTGTGTGTGTGTGCGTGTGTGTGTGTCTTTTCCAGACAAGGTATCCCTGTAGCCCCAGCTGTCCTGGAATTTGCTCTGTAGACTAGGCTGGCCTTGCAACCTCTATGCAAGGCAGGCCAGAGATCCAAATCTCAACTCCCATGATCCTCCTGGCTGACACGCACAGCCAGCACCCTGTGCCTCGGTTCTGATCAGAGCCAGCAGCCTCTATGCAAGGCAGACCAGAGATCCAAACCTCAACTCCCACAATCCTCCTGGCTGACACGTGAGGCCCACACCCTGACATAGTTAATTCTTTAGACATCACTGAGCTCATAAACAGCTGAGTTTGTTCAGACATTTATTGTGAAATATATTCTCAAACTTGTTGAAGTAGAGATATTGTTTGCACAGTTATGGATACTGAAAACAAAAAGCAATGTCCTATCCTCTAGTAAGCATCTGGAATGGGTTGTCAATTTTGAAATTGTCTATCAGTAGGGTCACAGAGACTTCAAAAATTTCTTATTATATGTGCTCTTGGTTACCTTCTAGACATATTGTCTAGAAGACAACATATTGTCAACTTGATTGTTGTTGAGTCATAAAATATGGAGAATTAAAGCTGACAGTGGCATTAAAACTTCATCTCACCTGGCTACTTTTCATATTGCTTGATGTTATTATGTATGTCATCAGAGGAAAAAAATAAATCATCATTCTTACCCAGCTATGAACCCTACAAGCTACAATAACGACTTATTTGACAACTAATGCCCACAGTGGAATGTTTGGGGACTAACCAAACACTTTTGGGTTGGATTTAAGAACCATTCCACTTTTGGACTGGATTTAAAAATCATTCCTCAAGATGCAACCCATCCCTAGCACTGTTTTGGGGGCTATGAATCTGTGGCTTGACAGTTCAAAAGTCCTCATGAAGAACATATTACTATAATTTTTGTTAAATATGCCTAGTATTAAGCTGCCCCTATATTAGTGTGTCTCTCAACTCCTATCAGAGGAACTTCTTTTGGCAGTAAATCGTGATTAATGCAGATAGCATAAACTGGAAAGGGTGCAGAGAATGACTGACTATAAATATTCAGCCCTAAATGGGACACATATATCAAATTCTCTCCTTTCAATATGCAGAGATAATTGTGGAAGATGAGATGGAAAGATCGTCAGAGTAGGAAACTTTGGGTGACTACAAGGAAACAATATTTTCTGGAAACAATAGGGCAATCATACATCTGAACTCACAGGAGTTGTGACTGTATGCACAAGGCCTGTGCAAGCCTAAGCCTGACAGCATATCAGTGTGGTGAGTTTGTTGAGCATGTAAGTTTCACCTTACCCAAGAAGTTTTTGGCAATTTACAGCTCCTGAGAGAGGGAAAGTCAGTCTTCTTTAAGGGGGTGGCCACTTGTAAGTCATCCATTCTTCAGGAGATCACTGCACACCAAAGATTATTTGGGCAACATAACTTAGACTCGATGAGCTTTTGAAAAATCAGGACATGAAGTTAGGTGTATAAGGAGTTGAGGGTGGAACATGGAGAAGATGGAAGAGGTGAGCTAAACATGATTAAAATAGATTAGATAAAGCCCACAAAGAATTTATAAAAATAATATTTAAAAATGAAGCCAGTGTCCTGTATTATAAAATTTAGCTTTCTCTCATTTATCCATCCATTCATTTTTATTCTTTTCTTTTCAGGCAGAGAAGGGAGATGAAAATGCTCACAGAGCAGTCACTTTGTGACAAAGGGTAGTAAGTCCATGCTTTCTGTCTAATGGAACAGAAGGGTTAAAAATAACCCTTGGTGGGCTGGAGAGATGGCCTAGTGGTTAAGAGCGCTGACTGCTCTTACAGAGGACCTGGGTTCGATCCCCAGCACCCACATGGTGGCCGAGAACCCTCTGAAACTCCAATTCCAGGAGAACTCCAGTTCCAGGGGAATCTGAGACCCTCTTCTGACCTCTACAGCATTGCACTACACAGGTGCACAAACCTGCATGCAGACAGTACATTCATACACATACAGAAATAAATAAATTAAAAAAAAAAAAACCTTGGCATTGATGGGATCTTAAATCACAGAGTCTGTTTTACATGGCCTGAGTCTGAAATTTCTTACTTTGTAATTAAACAAAATAAACTTCAACTTACTAAAGGCACTGTGAGATAGTCATGCACACTTTGGTGGCAGCATGAGAACCTAAAATCATAGACAACAACTATTCCTGCTTTAATTATGTATTTGATTATAACCTATTCACTGTTGTTTTCGCCAACTATTGATCTCCCACAGAGAATTTTTGAAACATAAAAATAAAAATTTAAACTATTTCACAATAAGTTAAATGTATTGGTTATATGTGAAGGAGCTGAGATAAGCATTTCATAAGGTGTTTCCCAAATTAGTGTCCTAATTCTCAAGGAATTAGTTCTGAGAACAATGAATGAATGCAATTCAACAGTTCAAAGACATTGGGATGCCTGCAAGTAGTTCTTCCTGGAGGAGATGTGGGTGGTGGTAATAAGTATTATAAATTAGGGAAAGGAAGGATAAAACAACATTTGGGGAACAAGTGTAATTGGGGAGCAGATGCAGTTCACAAGGACAGAGTAAAGGATAACAGGAAGAAGAGCATTGCTACCCTTAATAAGAAGGACCTTGATACTGTTTGCATCTTGCAGAGTTATCCTGAAGGTGACAGCTCATCTTAGCAGAATGCTAAACCAGGAAGCATTATAATTGTAGTGCTATGTAGGTTACTGTCTAGTACCTGAGGAATATTTTGGGAAGTGTAGGCCACAGTAAAAAACAACCAGTATACAAAGGGGGTATTCTCAGTGGAACTCAATTTTAAAGTCTGCTTTGGTGTAGCCAGGTAAAGATTATTTGCAAGGAAAAACATGCAAAACATTTCCATTAAAAGGGTCACATCTTTAAATGAAATTCTAAAAAATCATCAATATTTTGTACTTGTAAAATATCTCTCAAGCAACATGATATCTTTCCAGAGGTATATTGATAAACCTTCACACATTGACATATTAGAATATAACTTGGCATAAAAATATGGAAGAAAATGAAATTGATGTAGCCACCTGAAAAAGGAAACACTGTAAGTTGTCTGAGAAGTGTAGAGTTGGAGAGGCTGTAAAAAGATCAGCCATCAATAGGGATTGAAGGCTGGGTGAACACATGAAGCTCAGGGCATCGTTAGGGCAATGAAACTCCTCTGTAAGAAACACTGAAGGGGGCACTTGATATTCTGTGTTAGTTTCTTAATTGTTTTTTTTTTTATTTTTTATTTTTACTTTTGGCAATCTTATACATTTATACAATACAATGTGGTCATATTCACTCTCCATTACCCTCTAATTTCTCCTGTGTTTTATCTTATACCCAGAGGACAGGGACTCACAGGGCTCTGCTCCCTGCTGTGCCTCTTACAATCTTTTCACCTACTCTTCTGTGAACATCTTGTGCTTTATAAAACATTTTTGTGTCTTATTTTGAATTTTTATGAACATTTATACAATATATTTTGACTATGTTTAGGTCTCTTCATCTACTTTATCCCCTCTTACTACCCCCGAACCAATTTCATGTACATTATTGACAATCAAGTCCTATTGGTCCAGGGAGAGTCAGTTTATTTTAAGGGTGTGACTCTTGGTGGGTTATCCAGGATCTAGTGGATGGGCACACACAGTCATTTGGGTTCACAACTTTGACTCTGTAGCCTTTGAGATGTGAGAGTCTCTCTCTCTCTCTCTCTCTCTCTCTCTCTCTGGTCTATCTATCATCTATCTATCTATCTATCTATCTATCTATCTATCTATCTATCATCTGTCTATCATCTGTCATCTATCTATCATCTGTTGATCAATTTATCAATCTCTCCATCTCATCTTGTGTTTGTTAAAGCCCATAGACTTACCCAGGTGTGGCAGCACATGCCTTTAATTCCAGCACTTGGGAGGCAGAGGCAGGTAGATTACTGTGAGTTTAAGGCCAGGCTGGTCTACATAGAGAGTTCCAGGACAACTGGGGCTGCAGGGAGTCCCTGTCTCCAAAAGACAAAAAAAAAAAAAATCCTCACCCAAAAACCAGAATTGCACTGCAGAGTGAAGCATAATGTAAAATTTGCTCTTTTATATCTAAAATACATCAGTATTGGTTCATTAATAGCAATACATGTACAACAATGTGATATGTAACCAAGATGAAATGGTTGCATTTATGAAAATTATAATTCTTGTATAGTTTTTCTGTGACCAAAATTTCCCTTGAATAATTTGTTAGGAAAATAAAGTCTCTTCATAATCTTTGGGCTTTTTTTCCATACAACAGAGTTTTTGATCACTGACTACTTGTCACACATGAGCCACCCTCCAATTATGGCTTTGATAAGTTTACTTTTACCATTTTTACTTAGACCGGAGCAGAAGCTCCCCCAGGCTCTTTCATCTTTCAGTGTGATTATTCTCATCAGGTCAATAAGAATTCTGCACAGAGATCAGTTGATGAATTTCTGTCTGGCATTTGGGACTTTTCTTTGGACTATTTTGTGAATGCTTTCAGTTGCTCAAAACTGTAATCGGGCTCTACCCGGTGGACCCTGCTGTCTTATTGTCAAGATCTTCCAAGCTTTTGTTGCCCCCATCACATGCATTAGGGACTTCTACATGTTACCATGGCATCAGGCACCATTCAGTCCAAAGACCAGGAAAAGTAACGCACAGGGAAGGTGACATTCCTTTATAAATAGCATTCTCTAACAGGTATCATGTGAATTATTTTATTGATCGCCTCTGAGAGTGATCCGCTGCTGATAATTTTCAAGATTCCCAGGTGATTTCAGACTTTAGTGTTTGTCTCTGTGCTCATCGACTGATAATGTGTGAAACATCCTGGAGAATCACATAGGAACATTTACTCAAAGTACTAAATTTATTTTTAATTTTTTAATTTTTTTTAATTTTTTGTCTTTTTGAGACAGGGTCTCCCTGTAGCCCCAGCTGTCCTGGAACTCACTCTTTAGACCAGGCTGGCCTTGAACTCACAAAGATCCACCTGCCTCTGCCTCCCGAGTGCTAGGATTAAAGGCGTGTGCCACCACACCCGGCTTTTTTTAATTTTTTATCTTTTGTATGTGTATGATTATAGCATCTGAGAAGCTAACTTGTGTGCTCTTTATTTTTCTCATCAGTTGTAAAGCCATTAGACATTCAACACTATTAGATATTTCTTCTTTAGCGCTTGTGACAGTGGTTGATCTTTGTTGATAACTGAGACCCTAGGAAAGATGAAAACTCACTGAATAATTGAGCTCTTCTCCATCAAACAAGAAAACTAACAATGTTTAACTTAAAAAATGAATGCAGGTGAGAAAGGTCTTTTACCAAAACACAAGGTATAAAGTAACTAGCAACAGTTTAGCTTTAAATTCCACTTTCAATTGTAGTTGGCAGAGAATGTAAGTAGGTACTGGGGTAGGCTTATGTTGCCCTCCATATGTGGTTAGTTCAGCAATTAAGTATTGTATTGTCTTGATTTTTCTAGTAGAGTTACTAAACTTATCAAATAAATTACTGAAAATTCAGTTAAATTTGAATCAGATTTTTCTTCAGTTTAAGTATGTTTCAAATATTACACAACAGATACATTTAAAATTATTGTTAATTTTATTTATCTGGACTCTAAACTGTGCACCTTGAATTTAAGTGGCAACCTATATTTCAGCACAGTCAAGTTGAAAGCATTCATCTGATTTCCATCACACAGAAAAAGGTTCACTTCTACTCTGCAGTTAAGGTGAGTTTCATATAAAGATTCTTTTCTGGAGTGAATTCTGTGAGCCAGAGTTAGGTACTGAGACAGTTCTGGTCCCTGGCTTAGTACCCAGCTTAGTAGCTAGCTCATGCCAGTCTCTTGGAAGTCACGTTGTTTTCAGATTATTCTTTTAGGATATTTTTTGTGGGCATTTAAAGAAAGGGGTCTTCCTATAGGCTAAGCTGGCCTAGAACTCACCATATATACCAGGCTGGCCTCAATCTCACAGAAATCCCCCTACATCTGCCTCCCTAGTGCTGGGATTAAAGATATGGGCCACCCTGTCTGGCTCCTTTATATATTATAAGTGAGTGGTCTTATCAGATGGGTTGCAAAGTTTGTTTCTTATAAATTAATGGATAATCCTGTTTTCTGTAAACCAGTAGTTCCTCTATATCTTCACTACAATTTGCTAAAAAACTATTTGCAGATTTTTTTTATTAATAATACCTTAAGTGCCATAGTATTAATTATAAACATTTATGGCTTACCCCAATTATGATTCAGTTTATGCTTTCATTTTTTTTTTAATTTAACTAACGTTACCATGTGTGACTTGGTAGCTAGATCTCACTTTGTTTAATTTATGGGTTGAGTTTTCCCACCTATAGAGATTTTTCTGAAGCAGTTTTAAAGCATACTATTATTTTCTACTGATAAATGCAAACGTTAACAATTTCATCAGAGCACTTTATAAAAAATGGAAACCTGAAAAAAATCAATAAAATATATTTCAAAAATTTAAAAACCAACTAACCCGGAAACAAAAAATATAGAAAATAGTATTTTAAAATGTCCTTATTAGAATGAAAAAACTAAAAAAAATAAATCCTTTATTGAAGAATGATATGAATACTGAAAAGGATACGATGATAAGTGCATAGTTTTCATTTCTGGAAGTGGGGAAGGGGAAAATAAAGTAAGGTGAAATATATTGATAAAAATGTCATAATGACGCATGATAAAGGAAATATATTAGTTAAAAAAACTAGTTTAAAGGTTGGGTGTGGTGGTGCATGCCTTTAATCCTAGCATTCAAGAGGCAGAGGCAGGCAGATCTCTGTGAGTTCAAGGCCAGCGTGGTCTACAGAGTGAACTCCAGGCCAGCTGGGACTAAAGGGAGACCCTGTCTCAAAATGCAAAAAAAAAACCCACCCTACTTTAAAATTACATATGGAATGTCTTTACATGAATGAGTCCATGTGTATAGCTGAAGGCTATATAATAAGAAAATGCTGGACAGAAGAAGTCTCTCTTCAAACTGTTGGCCAGGATGGCACAAGAGATGGCCAAAATTACACAGGCTATTGCCACAGACCTTGATAGCTTCCTAGAACATGAAGGTAAGACTCTATTGCTGAAGAAAAATCATACTTTGGACACAGGACCTCGAGCAAGGGAGCTGGAACTGACCTGAAGCCATCTTCCTGAAGGTTCGACTTACAAGTTTTGGAGAACACAGTGCAAGTTGAAAAAGGGAGAACATCAATCAGTGGTCCAAACCTAGCTTTAAGTCCTAATAGTCACAACAAAGACCACCACAGCAATCTATATTGGGGCAATTGTGGTACTTATATCTTTGAGGTAATCAATAGCTACTTAATTGGATCTAAAGCCAGCTCAATGGGAGGGAACTTATGTGCCATACTTTAAACATAGCCAAACACACATGACTAGGGAAGTCATAGATCTTATAGAATACCACACAGCTGTCTTATCTCTAGACAAATATAATTTCTTACTATATGCTAGTCACTATTCATCAAAGAAGCTTCTTTTGAAACAGAGACTATTACAGAGTTACACAACTGTTCATACACAGAGACTGTGAAATGCCTAACCATAAGTGGCACATCTACAATGGAACCTCTATAACTAAGGCTCATGGATCATAGTAATAGATAGAATACTAATGCATATTTCAACTCTCATCAATGAAACTCCCTCAAGCAAGATTGGGAAATGAACCCAAAAGGCCATAAATAACCCCAAATAGTTAAAACAACCCTTAGTGAAAAATGCAATACAGGGGGGATTGCTCTACCAGATGTCAAGCTATATTACAGGGCCAAAGTCATAAATACAGCCTGATTCTGGCAAAAAAAACAGACTCATTGACCAATGGAACAAAATTGAAGAAACAAACTTGAGCTTATACAATTTCAGCCACCTCATATTTGACAAAGGAGCAAAAAAAAAAACCTCAATGGAGGAAGGATAGCATCTTCAGCAAATGATGCTGGCAAAACTGGATCACCATTCATAGAAGAACAAAATTAAACCCCTACCTCTCACCCTGTACGAAAATAAACTCCAAGTGGATCAAAGATCTCAATGTAAAGCCTGAAACCCTGAAGGTGATAGAAGAAAAATTTGGAAACAACCTATAAAACATAGGTATAGGAAAATACTTTCTAAATCAGATAGCAGCTGCAAAAGAAATAAAGTCAACAGTGGACAAATGGGACCTTATCAAACTCAAAAGCTTCTGTACAGCTAAACAAACAATCAAGGAAGTGAAGAAAAAACCTACAGAGTGGGAGGAAATCTTCACCAGTGATTCATCTGACAGAGCATTAACCTCAAGAATATATAGACTACTCAAAAAACAAAGAAGAAAACAAATGACCTACTCAAAAGATGGAGTAAAGAGCTGAACAGAGAGTTTACCAGTGAGAAAGTAAAGATGGCTGAGAAACATCTTAAAAAGTGTTCAACATCATTAATAATTAAGGAAATGCAAATTAAAACCACTCTCGGGGCTGGAGAGATGGCTTAGTGGTTAAGAGTGCCAACTGCTCTTGCAGAGGACCTGGGTTTTATTCCCAGCACCAAAAAAAAAAAAAAAAACCACTCTCAGGTACATCTCACTCTGATACTACTGGCTAAGATCAAGAAAACAAAACACACCAAATGCTGGAGAGGTTTTGGGGAAAGGGGAACACTTGTCCACTGCCCCTCAACTGACTAGTGGATGACAAAAATTTGGTACATCACCATGGAGTACTATTCAGTGGTAAAGAAAGACGACATCATGAACTTTGAAGGTAAATGAATGGAACTCAAAGCCATTATGCTAAGTGAAGGAACACAGTCCCCAGAAAAACAGTGGCAAATGGTCTCCCATCATTTGTGGATGCAACATCAAATCCCCAGATGAAAAGGCAAGCTGAACAAGGTTATTGTTTATATTTCTGTTTATCTGAAAGCAACTATATTGTTATAATGTAAATCTTTTAATGGGCTCTAGAATCATCCACCATTTACTTTCAGACTCTGTAATTACTCTATATGAGTGGAAAGTATGTATGTATATTTTAGAGTAACATAAAATTAAAGGAGGAAAATGTGAATTCCTAAACATAAAAAATGAAAGATGAAGGACAGTTATGGCAGAATGCATGATCTGGGGTGAGGTGGGGGAAGGGAAAGGAGACTATGTCTAAACTGAACTGAGAAATGATATCTGAAATACACAAAACATCAATAAAAGCATTATTTAGGAAGAAAAGTAGGATGAACAAGGGGCAAGGAAGCAAACCTGTAAAACCAACGAGCAGCAGTCCTCCACGTCCTGTGCTGCAGTTTTCTCCCTTGAGTTTTGCCTTGGCTTCTCATGATGATGATGATGAACTGTGTTGTAAACCAAATAAACCCTTTCCTCCCCAAGTTTGTTTTGGTGAGAGTTTCTGTCACAGCAATTGAGAGTAACTAGAACAGAAATTAGTTCCAAAGAGTAGGATATTTCTGTGACAGATATGACACAGTTGTTTTGTTGAGAATTGTGAACGTGTTTAGAAATTTGGGCTGGAAGGGGCTGGAGAGATGGCTCAGCAGTTAAGAGCATTGGCTGCTCTTACAGAAGATCCAGGTTCAATTCCCAGCACCCACATGGCAGCTAATAACCATCCATAAATTTCAATTCCAGGGGATCTGACACCCTTTTTTGGCTTCTGCGGTCATTGTATGACAGGGGTATACTTGCCTAAATGCAGGCAACATACTTATACACAAAAATAATAAATTTTGGGGGGTGGCGAGGTGGTGCATGCCTTTAGTCCCAGCACTCAGGAGGCAAAGGCAGGCAGATCTCTTTGAGTTCAAGTCCAGCCTGGTCTACAGAGTGAGCTCCAGGCCAACTGGGACTAAAGGGAGACACTGTCTCAAAGAAAAAAAAAAAAAAAAGAAAAAAAAATTGGGCCGGAAAAGCCATTGAGTGCTTAGACCTTTTGCTATTGTCCTTGGAACAGTTAGGTTGAAGAGACTGCAGTTTATGGATGTCTGTTTTATGAAGCTTCAATGTGAAAAGAAAACTCCACCAGGGCTGTCTGCATGAAAATAAGGAATTTTGGAAGCGAACCCTTTTGTGCTTTACTGGGGCAATTGATTGTAGGTAGTTAGGGCTAAAAGTCAACTTTGAGTAGCAATAGAACAGCATCATTGAGGTGAAATCTTCTGGGCATTATTTCTTCATGGTCAGTACACACATGCTGTGATCTAGGGAGCCCCCAAGGCTCTATTCCAAGCTGGAAGCAGGACTTCATAATGTGTAGGATCCCCTACAATTTTCTGGTGTTGAAGGTATGAAAGGGTCATGGAGAGGATCTGAGGCTGGCATGATGTGAAACCAAAAGAGGCCCTTGTTTGAAGCTGCAGCCTCTGTTGCATATTAGAGGCCCAAGACTGTGAGATGACCACAAAGTGCAGCACCATATGTGGAGTAGAACAAGTCTGAGCCTATGAGAAAAGTTGTGGGAACCGTGGATCACAGAACCAGAGAATTGGAGCTGCCCAAGCCCTTTGGAGCCCAAAGGATCATGAGAAGATCCCAGTTCAGCACTGAGGCAATCTGCTGGACTTACGTTTTGCTTAAATGTGCCCAGTTCCTTGTTTTTGAAATAAGACAGTAATTGTTTTGAATTTTACAGGAAATCACAATTAAGAGACTTTTAAGATAGACTGAACATTTAACGTGTTTGAATTTTTAAAGACTGGTGTTTTTAAAGTATACTTACTATCTTATGTCATGGCAATATTGACATAAGATCTTGGGGTTAAGAAATGGAACAGAACGGTTGTAGTTTAATAGCAATACATTGGTGTGTCAAGTTGACAAGGGGTCAATTGTATTGGATAGCTTTAATCATCAACTTGACACACCTGGGTGAAGACAACCTCAGTGGAGGAATTTAGTCCACTGGATTGGCCCATGCCACATCTGTAAGGCATTTTCTTGATTGTTGAGTGATATGAGAGGGCCTAGCCCGCTGTAAATGGTGAAATCCCTGGGCAACTGGTTGTGTACTGTGTAAGAAAGCAGGCTGATCATGGGCCAGAGAAGCAAGCTAGCAAGCAACACACCTCCATATTCTGTGATCCAGATTCCTGTCCTGAGCTTGTCTTGGCTTCCCTTGATGATGAACTATGCTGTAAGCTAAATAAACTCTTTCCTCCCTCAGTTGGTTTTGGTCAGTGTTTTTAGCACAGTAATTGAAAGTAACTAGAGAATAAAAAGGAAAGTAACTAGAACATAATGCAACAGATTAGGGATCCTTAGACTCTGTTTGCAGTCAGCATGCACACAGTTATTTCCTAGACAGCTCAGAAATTTTCTTCATAGGCTCCTTTAGCTAACTGCTGATATAGGACTCAGTAGTACTCTATTGGTGGCATTTTAAATAGCATTTCTTTATCAGACCAACTTAATCTTTATTTCTTCATTCTGTGTATGTCTACACTAGCTCAGTTTCTGACTTGAGTGGTATTCTAAAAGAACTGGTTTAAGCAATAACTGCAAGGAAATTAGTAAAAGTAAAAGATACATTTCACATTTTATTTCTATAGTTGAGCTAAATTATCATGATGAACATTGTTTTCCTTGCAGAAAATAGTGCATGTCTCCAGTATATCCCTATTGAGAGATGTCAGATTATTCACAGAGACCCCATACAGATATTCTTAATTTTTACATTTTCCCAAATATCATGACTCACTTCAACCCAAATTTTGACAAATTTAATCTTATGCTACTCCCCAGTTTGAGGGTACACAGATGTGATGGGTAGGAAAGTCTGAATTAATTAGATCATTATTATTTCTTTTAGATGGATGAGAAAGACAAATACTCGAGTGTGCAAAAAACCCAGAAGATGCAAAATATTCCACAGTTTCAAACATTAGTTCATCAAGATTGTGCCTGCCTTATCCAATTGTTCAATCTATTCTCAGCACTATCATTGATGACTCCTTCTGTAGAAGTGAGGACTTCTTTCTTTTTCATGATGTTTCATTTTCCCTCACTTCAATCAGTCCTCTGTTATTGTTGAGCTCTCTTGCCTTCTCTCTCCATCACACTTGCCTGGCTACTATTGATTGCAGCTAAGTCAAGTTTTCAGCTCACCCTTCATCAGCCCCTTAACAGCTTGTTGAGGAATGGCACAAAGCTGTGCTGACTGCTCTGACCTTAAATCTAAACCCTCAATCCTTCTTTGTGGATTTATTTATTTTTATTTTATGTGTATGAGTGTTAGGCCTGCATGTATATAAGTGCACTTGTGTCATGCAATGGACATAGAGGTAAGAAGAAGTTGTCAGATTCCCCTGGGACTAGAGTTACAGATGGATTTGCTGCCATGTAGATGCTGGGAATTGAACTGGGGTTTTCTTCAAGAACAGTCAGTACTATTAACTGCTCAGCCATCTCTCAAGCTCCCACACTTGATTCTTAAGTGTGCTCTCAGATTGTCCAGAAATCTTGTAAAATTCCTTGTTTATTTCTTTTAATTCCCTGTTTAATTCCTTCCTCAGTTTATTTTATGGTTTAATCACACTCTTCAAAGCCTGTTCTTTCCTACATTTATCCTCATTTCCAACTGTTGACCTTGAATTATTCCTTCTTTGTGAATGTTTCATCAATCAGATAAAATGTCATTTTCCAGGGGCTGGAGAGATGGCCCAGCAGTTAAGAGCACTGACTGCTCTTGCAGAGGACTCGGTTTCGATTCCCAGGACCCACATGGTGGCTAAGAACCATCTTTAACTCCAGTTCCAGGGGAATCCAACACCCTCTTCTTACCTCAGTGGCAGTGCAAGACATGGGTGCACAAACCTACATGCATACAATACACTCATACACATAAAA
Organism: Rhizomys pruinosus; assembly: GCA_009823505.1. Lineage (NCBI taxonomy): Eukaryota > Metazoa > Chordata > Mammalia > Rodentia > Spalacidae > Rhizomys > Rhizomys pruinosus. The sequence goes on from VZQC01001894.1 coordinate 345,575, forward strand.
AAATAAATAAAATATAATTTTCCCACCATTCTTTCTATTCTGGTGCACAAGTCTGTACCAGTGTTTTCTACCTTCTTCCCTTTGCAACAGGTGGACTCTTCTACCATCTATAACTAACTCTTAAAGGATGGTACCATTCTAGGCCCAGGGTATTTGTAGCTTGTATTCATTCTGTCTAGAACACATACATTGTTTGTTCACTTTTTTGAAGCTGTAGCATCCAAACTTAATCACCAGAAATGAAAATAATTTTCTTACTTCTCCCAAAATAGTACTCCTCTCTGTCTAAATTCCATTATGTGAAGCTATGCTTCATTATAGATCCCATATGTTCACATGGAGTTTTACTTCCTGTTTGGCCACTAGATTATAACATGCATATGGACAAGCACTGTATTCTGTATACTGGTTAATCTCCAGCAAATATCACAGTGTCTGATACAATGAAGTGGTTTGTAAATAGTCACATTATACACAAGTGACTGTACAAATTGGATGGAAATAGCTCATCATTTTTCTAAGAATATTCACAATCTTGTCAGAACTACCACAAAATTACAACATAAATCTTCTATTTTCCATTGTAAATCTTCCATATTCTATCCCTGGAAATAAGAAAAATATCATGACTAAAATTGGTATACATGGTCTAACTCTTAGGAGGTGGATGGGAGATTGTGAGTATCTGTTGAGAGAGAGGGGGGTCTATGAAATGGGAGGGTAGATAGTGTGTCTGCAATTCAGTTGGAGGCTTTGCATTAGCTTCTAACTGGGTAATTCTCCATATTCCTCCTTATTTGTGGAGAGGAACAGTCAACAACCTTATCTGTGATGATCCTAGACAAGTAGGTAGAACCAGACTTCAATAGAAAGCATTTTTCCATGGTCTGTTTTCAGGGGACAGTCCCATGCAACACATATGAATACTGTGTCAGTGTTAGGTGTTTAACTATGTTAAAGCAAATACAGCCACTCTTCTAATGAGTGATAGTGACCAGCCACCAGGAGCTTACTATGTACCATGCATGATTCTAAACACATTATCATATTGTATGGATCATAGAACTGAGACAAAGACTTTTAGAAAGATATTAAAGTGAATGACTTCATTACCATCATATTTTTCTTTGCTCTATGTAAAGGAGGTAAGAAAGTCTCTCATAGTAAAACTTTGCAGCACCTAGAAGGTAAGCTTCATCAGGACTCATTATAAACAGTTGTTACAAATAGGATCCACAGAGATGTTTGATGCCTTATTCTCTATTCTGAACCAAATATAATACTAAAGTCTCTTTAAGCTGTGCATTTAAGCAAAATATATTAATACAGGAGAGCTCTGATATCAACAATGGATTATTCTGCCAAGGAGATGTTGGCCAGGGGATCCAACCCCTCCCCAAATCCCCCCCAAACGATAAAATCTTCTTGCCTGTAAACTGGGATACCTGCATGAAGAGAGGCAGTAAGGCCCTGCTGTCGAAGACCTGATGTAAGCATGGGAAAGATTTATTGAGACCACACTTGCAAGTGTACAGTTGGTTTCTGGAATACTGGAGAGTGTTACCAAAGGCCACTAAACCAATAAAGCAAATATTTGTTTCCTTGAGTCAAACAAGACTCCTCCATCAGCATCAGCTACAACTCACCTGCCTGGAAATACTGTGCAGCATTGGCAGCCATATGTCTGTATATCCCAAATATAATTGGCTATTAGCTCTCTCCTTGGAGGAATAACTCACAGCTGATGCCACAAGCTTACATCCTCTAGTGGTTAGGAGATGTTATAAGCCACAGTAAGACCCTGTCATCTTTTACAGAAAAAATGTAATTAATGGATTAGCATACCATCCAAACATCTTTGTCTATACCAAAGTAACCTACCATAATAATTAGTACTGTTTAAATACCTATATATCTACTTGCTTGTGCTTCATTAATAGGGTTGAAAGGTTATTCCTGGACAAACTGTCAGCCCATGAAAGGAAACAGCCAGAACTGATCAGAGTCCAAAACGATATCTCCAGAGAAAGTAGACTGTTCTGCTTCTCATCCACCTGTGCCCCTTTTCTAAGCCTAGGGAACAATCTGTGGAAGAGGGGGCATGGTAGGATGTAAGGGCTGCGATTGGGGTGAATGGTGAAACTACAGCAATATAGACTGGACACTTATTTGATCAACATGATTGTACATATAAGCCCCACCAGCTGGATGGTGGGAGCCTTGGGCTGTGTGGGTTTGGGCACAACTGCTTGCAAATTTGTTTTACATGAAGGATGCTTGTACTCATAACATTTCTTATTGTTAAAAATGAAATAAAAGAAAAAAGAAAGAAGTTTAGAAGCTAAGAAAAAGATATTAAAGTGATATAAAATGCTGGGATGTTTGCAATCTGAAAAAGATGCTCTTATAGGAAGGGCAAATAACCAAAGAACAGAAAGAGACCCTGGTAATGCCAGCCCTTGAAACACATGGTGGGATGAAATGTTTCCTCAGACTAATTGAAACTCATGTAACTATCTAGCAGTATAGCATCATTTTCAGTGCCATAGGTGACTTTCTTTGGTTTCATATAATCACCCAGATGCAGAAAAATAGGACCAAAGTATCTTACCAGAGATCTTGGGTGGCTTGGAAACCTAGAGTACTGTAAATACAAATAAATGCTATTGGCAAACATGAGGCAGAAATAGATGACTGAACCAAAGCCAAGGTAAGTTTGTCAGTGGCTGTGGATGTGAGAGTTTTCAATTCGAGACATTAAACTTGTGACTAAAGGTCAAAATCAATCAAGGTATGTCAGCATTGATTTAAGCAGAAAAAAGCATGTGCAGACAAAAATAGGCACCAAAGGTTCCATCAAGAGATTCACAAATATGTTGAGACCTCAGAAAGTGTTGGGACAGCCATAGGTGGTATCCATCAGAATGAATGGTTCAGACAAGAAAATAAGATTAAGACAACTGAACTCAAAATGTAGAGCTAGCCTGTCTTTCATGAAATTGGTTATCTATATTTCTAGTGATCCTCTTAATAGCTCCTGCTTCTCAAAAGAGATTGTGTGGTGCACAGGGTAACAAATGAGTATAAGGATCATGGTAGGTCACATCTGGCAAGCTAAAAAGAAGCAAGAAGATGGAAACAGGAAGGCCATTAGAAGCAGCCTTGAGTTCATGGCCTCTGTCATTTAAGATAGCAAATATGTCATTAAGAGGGTCACCTTTCAGTCAAGAAATATCAAATTATTGCCTTTCTTGTCCCACTTCTCTGCTCTGTATTTTCACATTTGTTCCTTAAAATGTCTAGTGCTAACATCCTGGGTGGATCTATCTATCTATCTATCTATCTATCTATCTATCTATCTATCATCTATCTATTTAGCATCTATCTATCTACTATCTATCTATCTATCTATCTATCTATCTATCTATCTATCTATCTATATTCGTTTGACATAGACTGTGAATCAAGATTTTACTTAAGAGTTGAAAGTCGGAATTAAATAGTTTGCCCTGCTAAATAAGCTTATGGGAATGCACCATTTAGAATGAAATTATCATGATACTAATAAATTATATGAGTATTGAATATGCCAAATATGGCAGACAAATACTGACCTAAGTGAATGTTATTTACAATATTCAGAGTTAAGGTTTTTTGTTTAAATGAGGTACAGGAAAGCTAATGAAACTCAAGAGTGTAGAGTCATTTTCAAGAGATTTATGTAACACAACAAATGGATGGTAAATAAATATATTAAAATAATGTTAAACAATTAAAGATGAAGTAGGAATAATCTAATTTTCACATCTTTTCATTTTGAGAGTGATAAATCCGAGAGAAGTTAAATGATATGTCTAAAATAATATGATTTAGAAATACTAAAGGCAATGTATTTTTACACAAACTGAGACAGTTTTTTAAAAAGACAGTTTTGAAAAAAGAAATGGGTACAAGCTTAAGTTATAAGGTTTTTGTTATTGGACTTCCTTGGAATGAAATACTATTGTTAATGACTTCCATATTTAGCTTAGAGATCTGTTTCTAACTCATTAAAGTTCATTAAGGAGGTTGGTGCCAAAAAAAAGAGGATGAATAAAAATAGCAGGTCTTAAAAGGGATATACTTGTAGAAATTTGTGATTCTTTGGCATTTCCTTTGGAAATAATTTACCTTACAAATTCACTTTATGCAGTGAAATCACGTAAACACAGTAGCCACTGATATATATATATATATATATGAGTATAAGGATCATGGTAGGTCACATCTGGCAAGCTAAAAAGAAGCAAGAAGATGGAAACAGGAAGGCCATTAGAAGCAGCCTTGAGTTCATGGCCTCTGTCATTTAAGATAGCAAATATGTCATTAAGAGGGTCACCTTTCAGTCAAGAAATATCAAATTATTGCCTTTCTTGTCCCCTTCTCTGCTCTGTATTTTCACATTTGTTCCTTAAAATGTCTAGTGCTAACATCCTGGGTGGTTCACTCTCTATATCTATCATAATCTCATCTATCTATCTATCTATCTATCTAATCTATCTATTTATAATTTTATCTATCCTATCTATCTATATTCGTTTGACATAGACTGTGGATCAAGATTTTACTTAAGAGTTGAAAGTCAGAATTAAATAGTTTGCCCTGCTAAATAAGCTTATGGGAATGCCCATTTAGAATGAAATTATCATGATACTAATAAATATATGAGTATTGAATATGCCAAATATGGCAGACAAATACTGACCTAAGTGAATGTTATTTACAATATTCAGAGTTAAGGTTTTTGTTTAAATGAGGTACAGGAAAGCTAATGAAACTCAAGAGTTAAACAATTAAAGATGAAGTAGGAATAATCTAATTTTCACATCTTTTCATTTTGAGAGTGATAAACCCGAGAGAAGTTAAATGATATGTCTAAAATAATATGATTTAGAAATACTAAAGGCAATGTATTTTTACACAAACTGAGACAGTTTTTTAAAAGACAGTTTTGAAAAGAAATGGGTACAAGCTTAAGTTATAAGGTTTTTGTTATTGGACTTCCTTGGAATGAAATACTTTGTTAATGACTTCCATATTTAGCTAGAGATCTGTTTCTAACTCATTAAAGTTCATACGGAGGGTTGGTGCCAAAAAAAGAGGATGAATAAAAATAGCAGGTCTTAAAAGGGATATACTTGTAGAAATTTGTGATTCTTTGGCATTTCCTTTGGATGGAAATAATTTACCTTAAATTCACTTTATCAGGAAATACGTAACACACAACACACATATTATATATCTATATATATATTATATATTATATTATGATACTCAGAGGTCTGTTGACTTTCCATTTTATTGATCTTTGGCTAAAAACAAAAGTATTTGGAGTCTGTCCACCACTCTTCTTGAGTGGGAATGTGGATGAGAGTCAATGGGAAATTCTGGGCATAAAAATTAACTTTTTTACATAAATCAAGGATCCAGAATGATCATTTTGTTAAAAGTTCCCTTTAATCAGAAATATCCTCAAAATGAATCTCATCCAGCATTTTCATTTGGATTCAGAAATCCAGGTTGTTTCTAATATTATCGGTGAATACTACATCGCTGAATAAATGTTTAAGTGAAAGTAAGTGACAGAAAAAGGCTCTTTTTTTCAAAATGGAAGTATTTTATAAGTCAAGTGAATAAATCAAGTAAATGCTGTTTACTTACAAATTCACATAATGAACCCCATTATTTTGCACACAAAGAAAACTAATATAATACAATTCAGAGCCAGACATTGTATCACATAACTATAATTCCAAGGGTTTGAGAGGCTGAGGCAGGAGGGTCAATGAGTTCAAGGACAGCCTGGCCTACATGATGAGATTCTGTCTGAAAAAGGAAAATATGCAGATAACATGGAAGGTTATAAACAAAATACAATGTTATCTATAATCTTACTACTCTTAACATTACAATGTGTGTATCTGTATGCATAGTATCTTTTTTATAAAAATGATATCATTTTCTAGCTTCTAGTTTATAATTTGATTTTTGAAAACTTATCATTGTATTATGGGTAAATTTTATGTCAATAAACATTTCTACATTAAAGAAAAGTAGCAGGACTTGTGAGAGATGAGGAGAGAATGATGGGAAGGGAGTGGAAGGCAGTATGAAGTCCATGAGGCCCATAACCTGTGATTATTCATGGAGGACACTTGGCTATTTGAACTCAGGAATATTTTATTGAAATTTTTGTAATTCATACATACTTCTTCAATCAGCCTTAATCACCTTTATACCCACTTCTCCATTGGCACATTCCCCAGATCCCCCTATCCTTGTAGTTCACATATTCTGTAATTTATGCTAGGGTCCATTGGGTCAAACTACTCTCCCCACCCACTCTTCGAGTACTTGGATGGGAGAACTTGGGAATATTTTAATTAGAATATCTTTAAATGGGAATCTGTCCTGGGAACTTAATGAGAAACAACTAATGTTGATTATCTGACAATGCTTACTCACTTAAATAGGACATTTAACCCAAAGGACAGCCTCTAGACAGAATGCTTGATGGAGAGCCTAGATTGGAAAAGAATTATTTGCGAGAAAATCCTAATGCTAAAAGTTCCTCCTATAGTTCCTTTTGTTTTTTTTTATAGTTAAAATTTAATAGAGCAAAACCTACCCCTCTCTTTATCTTTGTTCCATCATTACCTATTTCTCAATGCTTCACGGTCTTCTGTGAAAAGAAAACATTTTATTTTAGTAACTAAAAATTAACTTNACAAATACTGACCTAAGTGAATGTTATTTACAATATTCAGAGTTAAGGTTTTTTGTTTAAATGAGGTACAGGACTAAGACTAAGAGTGTAGAGTATTCAGTAACACAAAGATGTAAATATTAATAAGTTAAACAATTAAAGATGAAGTAGGAATAATCTAATTTTCACATCTTTTCATTTTGAGAGTGATAAACCCGAGAGAAGTTAAATGATATGTCTAAAATAATATGATTTAGAAATACTAAAGGCAATGTATTTTTACACAAACTGAGACAGTTTTTTAAAAAGACAGTTTTGAAAAAAGAAATGGGTACAAGCTTAAGTTATAAGGTTTTTGTTATTGGACTTCCTTGGAATGAAATACTATTGTTAATGACTTCCATATTTAGCTTAGAGATCTGTTTCTAACTCATTAAAGTTCATACGGAGGGTTGTGGCCAAAAAAAGAGGATGAATAAAAAAGCAGGTCTTTAAAAGGGATATACTTGTAGAAATTTGTGATTCTTTGGCATTTCCTTTTGGAAATCAATTTACCTTACAAAATTCACTTTATTGCAGTGAAATCACGGCTAAACACAGTAGCCACGATAATATAATATACTATATATATATCTATATATATATAATATAATGATATCTCAGAGGTCTGTTGACTTTCCATTTTATTTATCTTTGGTAAAAAAAAGAAAAGTATTTGGAGTCTGTCCTATTCCACTCTTCTTGAGTGGGAATGTGGATGAGAGTCAATGGGAAATTCTGGGCATAAAAATTAACTTTTTTACATAAATCAAGGATCCAGAATGATCATTTTGTTAAAAGTTCCCTTTAATCAGAAATATCCTCAAAATGAATCTCATCCAGCATTTTCATTTGGATTCAGAAATCCAGGTTGTTTCTAATATTATCCAGGTGAATACTACATCGCTGAATAATATGTTTAAGTGAAAGTAAGTGACAGAAAAAGGCTCTTTTTTTCAAAATGGAAGTATTTTATAAGTCAAGTGAATAAATCAAGTAAATGCTGTTTTTACTTACAAATTCACTTAATGAAACCCCATTATTTTGCACACAAGAAAAACTAATATATACACTTCAGAGCCGAACATTGTATCACATACCTATAATTCCAAAGTTTGAGAGGGCTGAGCAGGAGGGTCAATGTGAGTTCAAGGACAGCCTGGCCCTACATGATGAGATTCTGTCTGAAAAAGGAAAATATGCAGATAACATGGAAGGTTATAAACAAAATACAATGTTATCTATAATCTTACTACTCTTAACATTACAATGTGTGTATCTGTATGCATAGTATCTTTTTTATAAAAAATGATATCATTTTCTAGCTTCTAGTTTATAATTTGATTTTTGAAAACTTATCATTGTATTATGGGTAAATTTTATGTCAATAAACATTTCTACATTAAAGAAAAGTAGCAGGACTTGTGAGAGATGAGGAGAGAATGATGGGAAGGGAGTGGAAGGCAGTATGAAGTCCATGAGGCCCATAACCTGTGATTATTCATGGAGGACACTTGCTATTTGAACTCAGGAATATTTTATTGAAATTTTTGTATTTCATACATACTTCTTCAATCAGCCTAATCACCTTTATACTCCACTTCTCCATTGGCACATTCCCCAGATCCCCTATCCTTGTAGTTCACATATTCTGTAATTTGATGCTAGGGTCCTTGGGTAAACTACTCTCCCCACCCACTCTTCGAGTACTTGGATGGGAGAACTTGGAATATTTTAATAGAAATCTTTAAATGGGAATCTGTCCTGGGAACTTAATGAGAAACAACTAATGTTGATTATCTGACAATGCTACTCACTTAAATAGGACATTTAACCCAAAGGACAGCCTCTAGACAGAATGCCTGATGGAGAAGCCTAGATTGGAAAAGAATTATTTGCAGGAAATCCATAATGCTAAAAGTTCCTCCTATAGTTCCTTGTTTTTATGCTCTTTAGTTAAAATTTAATAGAGCAAAACCTACCCCTCTCTTTATCTTTGTTCCATCATTACCTATTTCTCAATGCTTCACGGTCTTCTGTGAAAAGAAAACATTATGAGTAATAAAAAATAACTTTCTTCTCCTCCTTTCTCTCTCTCTCTCTCTCTCTCTCTCCCCTCCCTCCCTCCTCTTACCTATTGCAGTGCAGATTCCACCCGGAGAGTCCCACACACATGGCATCTTCTCTCCCCCATCCCTTGGTTCCTAAGACCCATAAGGAAAGACTCTCTGAACCACAGTCCAGGCTTGCCTACAAAGTGAATGGAGATAACTTACATGCCAAGCAGAGGTCCTCTTGGTGACCACTACCCACCCTCTCGTGGGAGAATTTAGTTAAGATGGGTAGCAATCTAAACCAATGGGATCTCCCTGGCACACCCATGGGGTGGATAAGTGAAAAAGTTTAGGATTTGGCCCCAGGGAGTTGAGTTTATGCTGTCCTATATAAACAGACAATTTGGAATAAAGCTCTGTATTCCAACCTTTTGATAAATTTTCAATTTTGAGATCTTGAAACTAACAATGGGAGGAGATTTTATGTTCCCATAGGTAAAAACACCAACCTAACACCTGAAAAATATACGACTTTTGGCTGTGCGACTGACCAGAAATGCCAGCCAGAGGGCTGGGCCATCTGAACATTAAATGAGGAGGAACCTTCCGACTTGCCTGAGTCACAGACACTGGAGCATCTCTCTGAATTTCTATTTGGGATAACTGTTTATAATGTGCCCTAATGAGTTTACCTTCAGATGCTGAGAAAGCTTCCTACCTCTCTCTCTTTATAGGAAAAAGAAAAAAAAATATATGGTAATGAAGTCATTCCCTAACTGTAAATTAGAGCCAACTGTTATAGTGGTAATTTTTTATAAAACAGGTATAAACTACTTTCTTGATTTGACTGATAGACATAGGAACTGTGAAAGGATAATTTTCTATTCAGAGCCAAATATAAGAGTAAAGTCTTTATAGCTTTGTAATTAAGCAAAATAGATTAACACAGGAGAGCTCTGAATAACAGCAATGGTTTTATTCCTCCAAGGAGAAGTTGGCTATGGGATCCAAGGTCCCAAAATCTAAAGGCCTTTTGCCTATAAACTGGGATACCGGCAAGAAGAGTGGTGGTAAGGCCCTGCTGTGAAGACCTGGTTGTAAGTATGGGAAAGATGTATTGGACAAATTGCTGCTGTTGAAGACTTGGTATAAGTAGGGGAAAGATGGTATTGAGAGCAAACTTGCTGCTATTGAAACTTGGTATAAGTATGGGAAAAATGTATTGAGACCAAACTTGCCGCTCATTGAAGACTTGGTATACGTATGGAAGATTATTGAGACAAGTTGCAGGATTGGTCTGGATGCCAGAGGGTGTTCCAAAGGCCACTAGCAAGAGAAAAAATACTATGGTCTCCTTGAGTAAAGCAAGCTCCTCAGTCTCAGTATCAGCTACAATCAAGTGCCTGAGATATTGCCAGCCAGTGGCAGCCATATGTCCCATGTCCCAAATCTAATTGGATATTAACTCTCTCCTTGGGAGGAAATAACTCATGGCTGGGCCAAAGCTAACCTCTAGTGGTTAGGAGATGTTATAAGCCACAATAAGAATTGTCACCCTTTACAGAAAAGCTACAGTTCACAGATTAGCATACCATCCAAATTTCTGTGTCTATGCCCATAACTTAGCTTGCCATAATAATTAGTACTGTTTAATGCTGTACATCTAATTGCTTGTGCTTTGTTAGTAGATTAAAAGGATACCTAGATAACTGTAACCTTGAAGAACAACCTGAAAAGAAGACCAGTCCAAAGACATCTCCAGAGAAAGTTAGACTGTTGCTTCTCACCACTTGTCCCCTTTCTAAGACTAGGACAACTGCAGAAGAATGAATGTAAGGGTGGAGATTGGGGTGATTGTAGACTACATAAAGGGGCTGAGATGGCCTAGCGTTAGAGCACCGACCGCTCTTTCAGAGGACCGGGTTCGATCCCCAGCACCCACAGGCGGCCAGAGTCCTCTGACAACTTTCCCAATCCGGAGAACGACTTCAGCTCCAGGGGATCCCGAGACCCTTCTGACTCGCGGCATTGCACGACACGGGTGCAAGACCTGCAAGCAGACAGTAATTGATACACATCAGAAATAATTAAAAAAAAAAAAAAACATAATAAAGACTGGACGACTCTTATTTGATCAACAGCTTGGCATACATGCTTCTCCAATTGGGTATGGGAACCTGGGGTTGTTCGAACATTTGGACATAGATAGTTGCTAATTGTTTTACATGAATGTTATATTCGTTGCTTATGCTTGACAATGTGTTCACTTCAGTGGTTGGGTTTTTTGAATATTAATTGCCTTAGTGTGAAATGAAAACATAAGTTTGGGTCTGGACCTGCCCCCTCTGCCTGGCACGCAAAACAGGCTTGAACAGTTGTCTATTCAACCTCAGTCCTTTTGGTTATTAGCTTTGCCCATGGGCATATATATATATCGAGATGTGGGAGAATTTAGTTAAAATGGGTAGACTCTAAACCAATGGGACTCCCTGGTCACACCCATGGGGTAGGATGTGTGTAGGATCAAAAAGTTTAGGATTTGGCCCGGGGAGTTGAGTCATATTGTCTTATAACCAGACATTTTGGAATAAAACTCTCTCTGCCATTTTGAACCTAACATGCTCATGTGTGTGATTTCCTGCACATGTTTTCACATGGATTCTCCTGGGAATAAATGGGACAACCAACAAATGGCCCCACACCTCCCCCTTGACAAAAATGGCAACTACATGAGTAACTCAGCTCCACATGGTTGGCTTTTCTATTGTCCTTGGCTCCTCCCACAACATGGTGCCTTGGATCCCTTATCACCTCTCTCTACATAAGCTGGAGGATTCAAAAATCCATCCCTTTCACAGGACTGCCCACATTATACCCATAATATCTAGAATTTTACAGACTTGAAAAGTACTATCCTCTGCAGCAGGCTTAAAAGATCAACTCCTCGAGTTTGCATCAGAATTACCTACCAAATAGTTAATAATTAAGCATGTTTTAAGAGAAAATATGCATTTTTATGTGAACAAGAAATATTCACAGAAAATATTCATGCTGAAATCTCAAAGATTCTGCCTAACAACAGTGATTTAAAGGCAAGTCAATAAATTCATTGGTTCCAAGTTGCCGTTATCACAGTGTTCATGAACAGAATGGATGAAAAAAAAGTTTCCTACTTCCCTGGAGAATAGGTAGGCCTCTAAAAAGTCATAATGAAAGCAAGTACGAAAATAGAGAATCTATCAATAAAGTCTGCATAGAGAAACATGCGATCAGTAAAAAATCTGAAAGGACCAGTACAGGAAGTTCATAGATGTGGTGCTTACTTGGACCTCATTTGGTGACCATGAGGAGAAGAAAACCCCAGTGTGGAGCACAAGGGAAGAAACTGATGGTGGTTTGGGTCTCCAAGGAGGAACCTTCAACATGAAATCTTTCAGCCCAATAAAGAAAAAAAAAAAGTCATAAACTGAAGATGCTAAACCTATGCTACATGTGGCATGCATATATGCATACTTTGAGAATCATGCAAAAATAACAACAACAACAACAAAAAAAAAACAAAATGACTTGTGTCAAAAACTGAGCCACGGCACTGGGTGTGGCAATACCTTTAATTCCTAGCACCTGGGAGGAAGAGGCAGGTGGATTTTTGTTGAGTTCAAGGCCAGCCTGGTCTGTCGAGTGCAGTTCCAGGCCAGCTGGGGCTACAGGGAACATCCTGTATCAATAACCAACTAAAACAAACAAACAAAAAACAGAAACAAAACTAAAACAAAAAAAAATGACATGAAACGGTGAACTTCTGCTTGAAACAGTAAACTTCTGCATCCAAAATTTTAAAAGAGATGCGAAAAAAATGAAACACATGTTTAGCAGAATGAGTGGCTCTGGTGGGGTGGGGGGCAAGCAAGGGGGCATGAGCCTAGATTTTATTTGAAATTTTGTATGAAATATTCACAAAGCTTCAATAAAAATTGGCTTTGAAAAAATCCGAAAGAAATATTATCTATAGAATGTAGGTGATGTACCATCTTACCATCTATACTAAGGCAGGGTACAAACTGTTTGGAGCACCTGTTTCTGTCACACATTTTTTGAGGACATCATTGTGTCTGTTTCATTTATTTGACTATTTCAAATGAAGAGAACCAAATTCAAGTTCTAGATGAAAACATAAAGCAAAGGTAAAATATTTTTGCTTTAGAGATGAAGGTAATCATTTCTAATTCATAATATTCTTTGTGAAACCCGCTTTACAATAAATAAACAACTAAGAACTTGGTTGGATCAATTTTCAGACTATAAACTAGAGACTGAATATCGCACCCCCTAAATAAAGCATATGCCGAAGATCTAACTCCCAACATACCTGTACTTAGAGGCAAGGGCTTTGTAATTAAGGTTAAATGAGGGCATAAAATGGGGCTATAAATTGATAGACCAGGTGAAAGAGTGAGAAAGTGGTGTCTGAAAAACAAGAAGAGACTTCATGAAAACGAAAGTGGTTTTCAAGTTTGACTGAAGCATCAGCTGTATTATGAAGCCTTTTCTTTCTCGGAAATGTGATCTTGAGTTTTTAGTTCCATAAAAGATGATAACACAAACTTCTGTTTATACGATGCAGTCAATAACTATTTCATTACACGTGCCCAAGAACTATTCATATACATGATCTAAGTCAACATAAAAAAAAATTTGCTTGATTCATTGATTAAAGCATTTTTATCATTATTGCTTTGCATTTCTTAGCCAATGGGGCCATAAGGAGGAAATTCATCTGATGCCATTTCTTGTACTAACTTATTTTATGTGTATGAGTGTACTGTATGCATGTAGATTGGTGCCCCATGTCTGCAATGCGCCAAGGTCGAAGAGGGGCGTCGGATTCCCCTGGAACTGGAGTTTAAAGATGGCTCTTAGGTTCTGTGGGTGCTAGGAATTGACCCTGGTTCCTCTGCAAGAGAGTCTGTGCTCTTTTAACCGCTGACGCCATCTCTCCAGGGGCCCCCTGGAGCTTAAATCTTTTAGTAGAGAAGATGTAAATATAAACCAAAAAGAAAAATAAGAAGTTATCCCTCATCTGTGGATGTAGTGCCAATTACCTATGTTGTAAGTATTTCTTGTGCATGGCCCACCTTGAGCTTTTGTCCAAGCAGTTGTGAGTGGTGCATCATTGGAAACAACAACAACAACAAACAACAACAACAACAACAAACAACAGAACGACTGCATTCAAAACTGACTGAAAACAGTGAACTTCTGCTCAAAACAGTTAAAATTCCACATGCAGAATATTGAAAAAGATCTGAGACGGAAGCAAATGAAAAGCATGGCTTGAGACATGATCTCTTGTGGGGTGGGGGGATTGGGGACAGTGGTCTAGAATTGCTTCATAATTAATAATATATATATAATAAATAAATTTTAAAAAGACTATGCAGTGTCTGACGTGTTGGACCTTCAATTAGAATTCAATTCGACCATTCTTGTACATTTTATTACATACTTTTTATTACAAGCTACCTTGAAGAACAAGACAAAATCTCCAACTTCTTGAAATATGGTTCCTGAGAAATGAGAATAACTAGTGAATACATGATATGTAAGATTGTGATAAGTATTTTAGGATTAAATACAGTCATGGATAAGGGAAAGATAGACAGTCCTGAAAAGGGTGAAAGTTGGTATGAGTGAGTGGGTCAGATGAGCCTACTTATAGTAAGAAGAGAGTCAAATAAAGACCTAAAAGAACCGAGGGAGTGATCTATTAGTATCCTAAGGGTCTGAGCATGGCACATGTTGAGAAATGGCCCTCCAAAATTTTAGCAGTCCTCTCAAGAAATTCTATTTTCCTCTCTCTTCGCTGCGTCTGCTCCTCGCTCGCTCTCTCTCTATCTTATTCGCTCTCTCTCTCTCTATCTCTTTTGTGGGTTTCTACCTACTTTGACCACTACAAGAATTTCTGAATCACATCACACTGAGTCCATACAGTTCTGAGATTTTGTTTAAATGTGCCCATAGAAGAATCCAAGAGCCTTATCACATACTATATCCTGAGCCACATTTTGGAGAGATCATCCATTGGAATTCTGTTCAGCAGCTTCACTTGACCCTGCAATGGAGGTGTTTAAGTGTACACTGCCTATCTAATCCCACTCTGACTCACAGAGCATGAACAAAATATAAGAGTTGTTATTTTAGAATAATTAGACACAGGGTTTGAAAGTGGAAGAACTTTTCATCCAGGATAAACAAGATGCAGCATGAATGATGCCCTATGGTAACCAAAGTGACAAAGAGGAAAACTCGTGTGTGTGTTTTGGGTGTTGTGCTGTGTTTGTGTGTTTGACGGTGGCATGTGTCATGTACTGTCTTTTTTCCTACTGTGACATTTTTGGAAAGGCACCATGGCAGGTATGTGAACAAATGATTGCAGATGGTTACCAGAGGAAGATGGAACTGAGTGTGATAGTTCAGGTCTGTGATCCTAGTACCTTAGAGGCTGAAACAGTAGGACAGGGATGACCAGAATGAGTGGCATAGTGAATGTTAGGTCTTTTTGGGGTTTTTGTGTTTTTTGTTTTTTTTTTTTTTTTTTTTTTTTTTTTTTTTTTTTTTTTTTCCCGTTTTTTTTTTTTTTCTTTCTTTCTTTGGTTCCCTAGTGGAAATTACATAAATGAGAACCTTTCCCTCCACAAACAAAAATTAGAGTAAATCTGAAATACCAAGAACACTGAAAAGGTTCCTGGAATCATTCTGGGGCAGAATGCACGTTGAGAAGTTTCCAGGGTCTGGATTACATATTAAAAAAACAGACAAAACTAATAGACATCCAAAATTCATCCAGGAAGCACGATTACAAACGGAAGGCAAGCTTCAATTTTTTCTTTTTAAAAAAAAGGGGGGGGCTTTGGATAGGCAGAAAGAAGTAAATTTGTTTGTAAGATGGGCATAAAAGCTGAGGAATTGGTCTGTTTTAGGGGATCAAACATGACATTTTATGAAATTTAAGGATCATGTTATATTCGTAAGTGGAGAATTTGCATGTGGAAATGGAAATACAAGCCCATAGATAATTCACTATTGTGGCTGAAAGTGCTCACATTGGGGAATCATAATTACAAAGATAGTATTTTAAATGAAGATGCTGATGAGGTTTACCCACACTATGGTGTAAAGAAGCAAGACTTCTGATAGATGAGACTTAGGACAGTATATCATGAAGAAGTTGGAGAAAAAGAGTAATCAGCACAAAGCTTTGAAAAAAAATCCTTGCCCCAGAATCTAGCCAAAATAAGGAGAAGCCAAGATAGCTTAAAGGATAATCAAGAACTGGCAATAAATATTTAGACTAAGTTGATCACTGATACAGGTTTCTGAGGTCAAGGGCTGTTTGATGACTGGATTACAATATTATTGGAGCATGGTGAGGGGATGAAGGAAAATCTGGAGATTCTGGATTGAGAATATTTCAGAAGTTTTCCTGTAAAGGACCATGGTGGAAATGTGGAATGATTTTTATAGTTAAAAAGAAGAATTCAAGATTTTATGCTGATGGCACTCATTCAAATGGTGAAATTGGAAAGGTCAGAATAAAGTGAGTAATTACAATGGTCTAGGGATGTAGCAGAAGTGGGTTTTTTTCTAGGATCTATGACCTCTCTATGGACATGTGTGTGTTGTTTGTGCTTATGGTAATAGTACATAAACAAGTGTTCCCTCTCATTGCATGGGCCTTAAGTATGACAATCACAAAACAAATCTCTCTCTCTCTCTCTCTCTCTCTCTCTCTCTCTCTCTCTCTCTCTCTCCCTCCCTCCCTCTTACCTATTGCAGTGCAGATTCTACCTGGGAGATGCCCACACACATGGCATCTTCTCTCCCCCATCCCTTGGTTCCTAAGACCCATAAGGAAAGACTCTCTGAACCACAGTCCAGGCTTGCCTACAAAGTGAATGGAGATAACTTACATGCCAAGCAGAGGTCCTCTTGGTGACCACTACCCACCCTCTCTGTGGGAGAATTTAGTTAAGATGGGTAGCAATCTAAACCAATGGGATCTCCCTGGCCACACCCATGGGGTAGGATATAGTGACAAAAAGGTTTAGGATTTGGCCCTGGGGAGTTGAGTTATGCTGTCTATATAATCAGACATTTTGGAATAAAGCTCTGTATTCCAAACCTTTTGATAAATTTTCAATTTTGAGATCTTGAAACTAACAATGGGAGGAGATTTGTATGTTCCCATAGGTAAAAACACCAACCTAACACCTGAAAAATATACGACTTTTGGCTGTGCAGACTGGACCAGAAAATGCCAGCAGAGAGGCTGGGCCATCTGAACATTAAATGAGGAGGAACCTCAGACTGCCTGAGTCACAGACACTGAGCATCTCTCTGAATTCTATTTGGGATAACTGTTTATAATGTGCCCTAATGAAGTTTACCTTCCAGATGCTGAGAAAGCTTCCTACCTCTCTCTTTTATAGGAAAAAGAAAAAAAAATTATGGTAATGAAGTCATTCCCTAACTGTAAATTAGAGCCAACTGTTATAGTGGTAATTTTTTATAAAACAGGTAAAACTACTTTCTTTGATTGACTGATAGACATAGGAACTGTGAAAGGATAATTTTCTATTCAGAGCCAAATATAAGAGTAAAGTCTTTATAAGCTTTGTAATTAAGCAAAATAGATTAACACAGGAGAGCTCTGATAACAGCAATGGTTTATTCTCCCAAGGAGAAGTTGGCTATGGGATCCAAGGTCCCAAAATATAAAGGCCTTTTGCCTATAAACTGGGATACCTGCAAGAAGAGTGGTGGTTAGGCCCTGCTGTCGAAGACCTGGTGTAAGTATGGGAAAGATGTATTGAGAGCAAACTTGCTGCTGTTGAAGACTTGGTATAAGTATGGGAAAAATGTATTGAGACCAAACTTGCTGCTATTGAAGACTTGGTATAAGTATGGGAAAAATGTATTGAGACCAAACTTGCTGCTATTGAAGACTTGGTATAAGTATGGGAAAGATGTATTGAGACCAAACTTGCAAGGATTGGTCTCTGGAATGCCAGAGGGTGTTTCCAAAAGCCACTAAAGCAAAGAAGCAAAATACTGATTGGTCTCCTTGAGTAAAGCAAGACTCCTCAGTCAGTATCAGCTACAACTCAAGTGCCTGGAGATATTGTGCAGCCAGTGGCAGCCATATGTCCACATGTCCCAAATCTAATTGGCTATTAACTCTCTCCTTGGAGGAATAACTCATGGCTGGCGCCATAAGCTAACATCCTCTAGTGGTTAGGAGATGTTATAAGCCACAATAAGAATTTGTCACCCTTTACAGAAAAGCTACAGTTCATGGATTAGCATACCATCCAAATTTCTGTGTCTATGCCCATAACTTAGCTTGCCATAATAATTAGTACTGTTTAAATGCCTGTACATCTAATTGCTTGTGCTTTGTTAGTAGGATTAAAAGGGTACCCCTAGATAAACTGTCAACCCTTGAAGGGAAACAACCTGAACAGACAGACTCAAGTCCAAAATGACATCTCCAGAGAAAGTAGACTGTTTTGCTTCTCACCCACTTGTACCCCTTTCCCAAAGACTAGCGAATAACCTGCGGAAGAATGAATGTAAGGGCTGTGGAGATTGGGGTGAATTGTGAGACTACAATAATAAAGAGGGGCTGGAGAGATGGCCTAGCGGTTAAGAGCACCGACCGCTCTTTCAGAGGACCCGGGTTCGATCCCCAGCACCCACATGGCGGCCGAGAGTCGTCTGAAACTCCAATTCCGGGAGAACTCCAGCTCCAGGGGAATCCGAGACCCTCTTCTGACCTCCGCGGCATTGCACGACACGGGTGCACAGACCTGCATGCAGACAGTACATTGATACACATACAGAAATAAATTAAAAAAAAAAAAAAACAATAATAAAGACTGGACTCTTATTTGATCAACATGCTTGTGCATACATGCTTCTCCAATTGGGCTATGGGAACCTGGGGTTGTTCAAAATTTGGACATAGATAGTTGCTAATTGGTTTTACATGAATGTTATATTCGTTGCTTATGCTTGACAATTGGTTCACTTCATGGTTGGGTTTTTTGAATATTAATTGACCTTAGTGTGAAAATAAAGTTTCGGGTCTGACCTGCCCCCTCTGCCTGGCACGCAAAACAGGCTTGAACAGCTGTCTATTCAAAACTCAGGTCCCTTTGTGTTATTAGCTTTGCCCATGGGCATATATATATATCGAGATGTGGGAGAATTTAGTTAAGATGGGTAGCATTCTAAACCAATGGGAATCTCCCTGGTCACACCCATGGGGTAGGATGTAGTGATCAAAAAGTTTAGGATTTGGCCCGGGGAGTTGAGTCATATTGTCTATATAACCAGACATTTTGGAATAAATCTCTCTCCGTATTTTGACCTTAACATGGGGCTATGTGGTGTGATTTCCTGCACATGTTTTCACATGGATTCTCCTGGGAATAAATGGGACACCCCACAAATGGCCCCACACCTCCCCCTTGACAAAAATGGCTAACTACATGAGTAACTCAGCTCCACATGGTTGGCTTTTCTATTGTCCTTGGCTCCTCCCACAACATGGTGCCTTGGATCCCTTATCACCTCTCTCTACATAAGCTGGAGGATTCAAAAATCCATCCCTTTCACAGGACTGCCCACATTATACCCATAATAATCTAGAATTTTACAGAACTTGAAAAGTACTATCCTCTGCAGCAGGCTTAAAAGATCAACTCCTCGAGTTTGCATCAGAATTACCTACCAAATAGTTAATAATTAAGCATGTTTTAAGAGAAAATATGCATTTTTATGTGAACAAGAAATATTCACAGAAAATATTCATGCTGAAATCTCAAAGATTCTGCCTAACAACAGTGATTTAAAGGCAAGTCAATAAATTCATTGGTTCCAAGTTGCCGTTATCACAGTGTTCATGAACAGAATGGATGAAAAAAAAAGTTTCCTACTTCCCTGGAGAATAGGTAGGCCTCTAAAAAGTCATAATGAAAGCAAGTACGAAAATAGAGAATCTATCAATAAAGTCTGCATAGAGAAACATGCGATCAGTAAAAAATCTGAAAGGACCAGTACAGGAAGGTCAAGATGTGGTGCTTACTGGACCTCATTTGGTGACCATGAGGAGAGAAAACCCCAGTGTGGAGCACAAGGGAAGAACTGATGGTGGTTTGGGCTCACCAAGGAGGAACCTTCAACATGACATCTTTCAGCCTAATAAAGAAAAAAAAAAGTCATAAACTGAAGATGCTAAAACCTATGCTACATGTGGCATGCATATATGCATACTTTGGAATCATGCAAAAATAACAACAACAACAACAAAAAAAAAAACAAAATGACTGTGTCAAAAACTGAGCCAGGCATGGTGGCACATACCTTTAATCCTAGCACCTGGGAGGAAGAGGCAGGGGGATTTTTGTGAGTTCAAGGCCAGCCTGGTCTGTAGAGTGAGTTCCAGGCCAGCTGGGGCTACAGGGAAATCCTGTATCAATAAACCAACTAAACAAACAAACAAAAAACAAAGAAACAAAACAAAACAAAAAACTGACTGAAATGGTGAACTTCTGCTTGAAACAGTAAACTTCTGCATCAAAAATTTTAAAAGAGACTGCGAAAAAATGAAAAACATGTTTAGCAGAATGAGTGAGCTCTGGTGGGGTGGGGGCAAGCAAGGGGGCATGAGCCTAGATTTTATTGGAAATTTTGTATGAAATTCACAAAGCTTCAATAAAAATTGGCTTTGAAAAAAATCAGAAAGGAAATATTATCTATAGAAAGTGGGTGATGTACCATCTTACCATCTATACCTAAGGCAGGGTACAAACTGTTTGGAGCACCTGTTTCTGTCACACATTTTTTGAGGACATCATTGTGTCTGTTTCATTTATTTGACTATTTCAAATGAAGAGAAACCAAATTCAAAGTTCTAGATGAAAACATAAAGCAAAGGTAAAATATTTTTGCTTTAGAGATGAAGGTAATCATTTCTAATTCATAATATTCTTTGTGAAACCCGCTTTACAATAAATAAACAACTAAGAACTTGGTTGGATCAATTTTCAGACTATAAATTAGAGACTGAATATTGCGCCCCCTAAATAAAGCATATGCCGAAGATCTAACTCCCAATGTACCTGTACTTAGAGGCAAGGGCTTTGTAATTAAGGTTAAATGAGGGCATAAAATGGGGCTATAAATTGATAGACCAGGTGAAAGAGTGAGAAAGTGGTGTCTGAAAAACAAGAAGAGACTTCATGTAAAACGAAAGTGGTTTTCAATGTTTGCACTGAAGCATCAGCTGTAATTATGAAGCCTTTTCCTTTCTGGAAATGTGATCTTGAGTTTTTAGTTCCATAAAAGATGATAACACAAACTTCTGTTTATAAGAGTGCAGTCAATACTATTTCATTACAGTGCCCAAGAATATTCATATACATGATATAAGTCAACATAAAAAAAAAGCTTGATTCATTGATTAAAGCATTTTTATCATTATTGCTTTGCATTTCTTAGCCAATGGGGCCATAAGGAGGAAATTCATCTGATGCCATTTCTTTGTAGCTTACTTATTTTATGTGTATGAGTGTACTGTATGCATGTAGATTGGTGCACCCATGTCCTGCAATGCTGCAGAGGTCAGAAGAGGGCGTCGGATTCCCCTGGAACTGGAGTTAAAGATGGTTCTTAGCTGTCATGTGGGTGCTAGGAATTGAACCCTGGTCCTCTGCAAGAGCAGTCTGTGCTCTTAACCGCTGAGCCATCTCTCCAGCCCCT
Source organism: Rhizomys pruinosus (assembly GCA_009823505.1). Lineage (NCBI taxonomy): Eukaryota > Metazoa > Chordata > Mammalia > Rodentia > Spalacidae > Rhizomys > Rhizomys pruinosus. Next base: position 367,238 of record VZQC01001894.1, read on the forward strand.
GGAGCTTAAATCTTTTAGTAGAGAAGATGTAAATATAAACAAAGAAAAATAAGAAGTTATCCCTCATCTGTGGATGCTAGTGCCAATTACCTAGTTGTAAGTATTTCTTGTGCATGGCCCCTTGAGCTTTTGTCCAAAGCAGTTGGGAGTGGTGCATATTGGAAACAACAACAACAACAACAACAACAACAACAGAAAGGACTGCATCAAAGAACTGACTGAAACAGTGAACTTCTGCTCAAAACAGTTAAATTCCACATGCAGAATATTGAGAAAGACTGAGAAAGAAATGAAAAGCAGGCTTGGTAGAATACATGAGCTCTGGTGGGGTGGGGGGATGGGGACATGGGTCTAGATTTTCTAAAAAATATATATAAATAAATAAATTTTAAAAAGAAGTTGAGTGTCTGACTGTGTTGACATTCAAATAGAATTCATTCGACCATTCTGTACATGTTTATTACATACTTTTTATACAAGTACCTTGAAGAACAAGACAAAATCTCCAACTTCTTGAAATATGGTTCCTGAGAAATGAGAATAACTAGTGAATACATGATATGTAAGATTGTGATAAGTATTTTAGGATTAAATACAGTCATGGATAAGGGAAAGATAGACAGTCCTGAAAAGGGTGAAAGTTGGTATGAGTGAGTGGGTCAGATGAGCCTACTTATAGTAAGGAGAGAGTCAAATAAAGACCTAAAAGAACCGAGGAAGTGATCTATTAGTATCCTAAGGGTCTGAGCATGGCACATGTTGAGAAATGGCCCTCCAAAATTTTAGCAGTCCTCTCAAGAAATTCTCATTTCTCTCTCTCTCTCTCTTTCTCTCTCTCTCTCTCTCTCTCTCTCTCTCTCTCTCTCTCTCTCTCTCTCTCTCTCTCTCTCTCTCTCTCTCTCTTGTTGGGTTTCTACCTACTTTGACCACTACAAGAATTTCTGAATCACATCACACTGAGTCCATACAGTTCTGAGATTTTGTTTAAATGTGCCCATAGAAGAATCCAAGAGCCTTATCACATACTATATCCTGAGCCACATTTTGGAGAGATCATCCATTGGAATTCTGTTCAGCAACTTCACTTGACCCTGCAATGGAGGTGTTTAAGTGTACACTGCCTATCTAATCCCACTCTGACTCACAGAGCATGAACAAAATATAAGAGTTGTTATTTTAGAATAATTAGACACAGGGTTTGAAAGTGGAAGAACTTTTCATCCAGGATAAACAAGATGCAGCATGAATGATGCACTATGAGTAACCAAAGTGAACAAAGAGGAAAACTCTGTGTGTGTGTGTGTGTGTGTGTGTGTGTGTTTGTGTGTTTGACGGTGGCATGTGTCATGTACTGTCTTTTTTCCTACTGTGACATTTTTGGAAAGGCACCATGGCAGGTATGTGAACAAATGATTGCAGATGGTTACCAGAGGAAGATGGAACTGAGTGTGATAGTTCAGGTCTGTGATCCTAGTACCTTAGAGGCTGAAACAGTAGGACAGGGATGACCAGAATGAGTGGCATAGTGAATGTTAGGTCATAGTGAATTACATAAATGAGAACCTTTCCCTCCACAAACAAAAATTAGAGTAAATCTGAAATACCAAGAACACTGAAAAGGTTCCTGGAATCATTCTGGGGCAGAATGAAAGTGAGAAGTTTCCAGGTCTGGATACATATTAAAAACAGAACTAATAGTACATCCAAAACTTAATACAAGGAGCACGATAAAAAAGGAAGGCAAGCTTCAATCTTAGCTTTTGGATAGGCAGAAAGAAGTAAATTTGTTTGTAAGATGGGCATAAAAGCTGAGGAATTGGTCTGTTTTAGGGGATCAAACATGACATTTTATGAAATTTAAGGATCATGTTATATTCGTAAGTGGAGAATTTGCATGTGGAAATGGAAATACAAGCCCATAGATAATTCACTATTGTGGCTGAAAGTGCTCACATTGGGGAATCATAATTACAAAGATAGTATTTTAAATGAAGATGCTGATGAGGTTTACCCACACTATGGTGTAAAGAAGCAAGACTTCTGATAGATGAGACTTAGGACAGAATATCATGAAGAAGTTGGAGAAAAAGAGTAATCAGCACAAAGCTTTGAAAAAAATCCTTGCCCCAGAATCTAGCCAAAATAAGGAGAAGCCAAGATAGCTTAAAGGATAATCAAGAACTGGCAATAAATATTTAGACTAAGTTGATCACTGATACAGGTTTCTGAGGTCAAGGGCTGTTTGATGACTGGATTACAATATTATTGGAGCATGGTGAGGGGATGAAGGAAAATCTGGAGATTCTGGATTGAGAATATTTCAGAAGTTTTCCTGTAAAGGACCATGGTGGAAATGTGGAATGATTTTTATAGTTAAAAAGAAGAATTCAAGATTTTATGCTGATGGCACTCATTCAAATGGTGAAATTGGAAAGGTCAGAATAAAGTGAGTAATTACAATGTTCTAGGGATGTAGCAGAAGTGGGTTTTTTTCTAGGATCTATGACCTCTATGGACATGTGTGTGTTGTTTGTGCTTATGGTAATAGTACATAAACAAGTGTTCCCTCTCATTGCATGGGCCTTAAGTATGAAAATCACAAAAAAATCAATAAAAGATAACTAAAAGTAATTTTGATAAATATTTAACATGCAAACCAAAAAATCGAGGATTAAAGAAAAAGTGGACATGTATTTCAGCAATTTCCTTGTAAAGCAGTAAAGAACAGAATTTCATACAGGTTGAAAATTATACCAGAATCCGTGCTATTATGCTTAAAGACCCAGCTAAAGGATTCAAGGTACATGCCTACATTTTGTTGAGATGACAAAGGGCTCTTCTGATTGTGGCTAATTTTTATCTGAGAGTGTAGAGCATGGAAAGTGATGATACAAGCTTAATGACTTGCATTAATTGTTGAAGAGAGTAAATAAAACAAGATTGTAAGAATGCCAATCAACTCTAAGAGCACAAATGAAGTCAGCTTTCTCTCAAGCTCCTTGTGGAAAGAAAGGCCAAGCTATGTAGTGAAGAATTTATTTAAAGCCACCAGAGAAAGTAAGAAATTAGATTAAATTAACGTTGAGTTTTTCCAAGGTCATGAGACATAGAGAAAGATCTTGGAGTAGTCAAGAATGGTATGCCTATAATTTAATCTGAGGGAAAAGAGAAGACATGGTGTAAGGAAGACATTTTAGGATTGGATCCTCTGCTTGATGCCTTACATAGATTAGCTTCCAAATTGGTTATTACCAACTAACTCCCTACTGGACAGGGTGTAACCTGAGCCCTACTTTTCCTAACCACATTCCAAATATGACTTAAACTTCAGTTATTTATTTCTCTATGGACATAGAGGCCTTTTAGAAAAAAGGAATATTCAACCACCTTTATACCTATGATGAAGTTCCTTGGTCAGGTAGACCTAGTTTGGCAAGATCTCAGGTATTTTCTCGGTCTTGTAAGACACTGAGTAGCTAAACACATGCCTCTGCTCCCTCTCAAAGATGACACTATGAACTCTCCTCTACTACCCTCCCAATTGCTTTCTTTATATCCCAAGGCTCCAGTATTTGCTAAACCCATTTACACTCTGCTCACCCATACTTAAAGTTACCCTTTTAGAAATCTGCACTTAATACTCTTTTTACAGATCTTCCAACACTCTTGCACTATTTAAAATTTCAGAAAGTACTAAACTTCTCAAATAATACCTTCTTGCATTTCCAGTTGTAATATCTGAGCTGAATACAATGAGCTCTCAGGGATTCTTTAAAAGTGAATGCCATTATACATTTTGATTTTAAATGTGAAAGCTGAAGGCAAAAGTCTGTGTCACTCTGATTTTACTTGGTTCTGTCTCATGCTGCAATCCTAGTAATACCTCCTCTGCCCTGAGATGAAACTAATGCATCCTTACAAATCCTTTATGCATAAGCTCATGCTAAATGGGGGGCATCTTTGCATATCCATACCAAGACTTATAGTTGGGTCTTAAACACCCTGGGCAAAATGAAAAGAATAACAAGGCAATTTTAAGAACTTTATAAACCCTAAAGAACTATATAAATGTTAGTTAAACTTTATTGACTTTAAAAGATAATTATATTTTATCAAATATTGTGCAACTGTTACTTTTCTTTATGTAATATGTACTATGCATATCATATAATAGAAAAATAAAAATCATCTGACAATGAACAAGAAAAATCTATGATTTGTATAATCATTTGTTCAACATAATTTCCTCTTTGATCTACAGTGTTAGTAGGAAACTTGGCTTTTATATTCATAGCAATGGTATATGGAGAGTTGATTAGTAGGTTTTCCAATATTCTCTTCATATTTTGCAGAAAATGTTTCAGTGTTCTTCAAAGGCATGAGTATCAGCCTATGAATGCCAACTCCCCAAAAGGAAGCTAATTCAGAAAGAATCTTTTATTATATGTTTGCCTGAATAATTATAAAGTCTTTCTTTTAATATCCTTTCTAACTTACTCCACATAGACACATTTTGTTCCTACACACAGGCACTAGCCTAATCCATAGGATGATTTGAAATATTTGTTGGGTGATAATTAGATGATTTCAGGATACAAGATTATTTTATTTTGCATTAGGCTATTTTAAACTTTATAATAGCTAATAATATTATTTAGCCAGAAATTACTCCAAGAAGCAATGTTCTAGGAAAGCACCAATTGCATCAGAGGCTTCAGAATGTATTTAGAAATTATCAAATATTGTGTGAGGTACTATCTATGATGATATCAAAGATATGGAGGATGGTCACCTTCCCAACAGATGGAATAATAGAGGAACCTAAAGTTAGGAGAGCAGGGGAGTGGAGTGCATCCATAGTGGAACATCAAGAGACAAGGAGACACCTGGTGAGTAACTTAATAACTCATATGGCTTGTGTTGGAAAAGGACTCCAGACCAGATAGGAACTGATTAATGGACTCCCACCTTCTCATTGATTTTAATATTTTATGGTACTTCTTATAGAATGTTGTATACCTATTAAGTGGTACCACAGGAGAAATAATTGGAACTGGAATATATTAAGGACATACAGAATTTTCAAAACTTACAACTATAAA
>VZQC01001901.1:0-18778 GCA_009823505.1 Rhizomys pruinosus
GAAGCCAGCCAGGGAAAGCACAGCTCCTACTGGGAAATGAACGCCTTTGGTGACCTGGTGAGTGTGGTGTGGACTGCATAACACTGCTTCTTCTCTTCCTTTCATTACAAGCTGACTCTTCATTTTCAACGATTGATTTGCTTTTCCTTGTAGAACAGTACTGAATTGAACAAAATGATGAATGGCTTTAAAAACAAGGGACTCAAGGACGTGAAACTACTCCAGGCACCTTGGCCGAGACAGCTGAGGGTTAATGTCCCCAGATCTGTGGATTGGAGAACCAAAGGCTATGTGACGCCTGTGCAGCATCAGGTGGGACAGTGTCATATTGTTCATAGTGAAGCCCAATAGGAAATGTCGTCCTGGACTTTTGTGACTCAGCATGCAGTTCACAACTTGATAACAGTCTTCTGGACATGTGCTATTAATTTCGTGGATGACAGCTTTCCCTTTTTCTTTCAGGGTCATTTTTGTGGCTCTTGCTGGGCGTTTAGTGCGGTTGGGTCCCTAGAAGGACAAATGTTCCGGAAAACGGGCAAACTGATCCCTCTGAGTGTGCAGAACCTGGTGGACTGTTCTGGGCCCTTTGGCAATGATGGCTGCAATGGCGGCCTAGCACATCAAGCCTTGCAGTATGTGAAGGTCAACGGAGGCCTGGACACTAGCATCACCTATCCATATGAAGCAATAGTAAGTAGAATGCCCCATGTGGTTATTTTTCAATCTCAGATCTTAGACAGCAGGTACTTGCAGAGAGAACCTGGTCTTCAGACCTCAGCTACAGTTGGTGGAATCTCTCTTACAGAAAGAGTCTGTGCACAGTTGTCTGATGTGAAGGTTTCCATGTGGTTGTTCCTGTTCCTAGGAACATGGAGAATGTTCAAAGCATTCTGTGCATAATACAGATTTCTCCATGTGTAAATGCATTATGGACAAGGAGACCTCTGGCACTCATGGAAGATATGTGTCCTAGTTTCAGATTCCACCAGAAACTGAAACTGCCAGCTTTTCACTTGCTGAGATGTTCTTCTGGAGCACAGAATGGGAGACTCTCAGCTACAAAGTGCTGAGTGTTGTGCTTCTCACCTTTGTCTTTTAAAGGATGGACCCTGCAGGTACAATCGCAAGAATTCAGCTGCTACTGTCAGAGGCTTTGTGAAAGTGCCAGAGAGTGAGGAAGCCCTTCTGCAGGCTGTGGCGACGGTGGGGCCCATCTCTGTTTCAATTGACCACAATCACACCTCCTTCATATACTATAGGAGGGGTAAGCATATTTCCTTATAGAATTTCATAAATACAAATTGTACCACCAGTATTGCCCATCACACTGATAACTTATTTGGGGCATTTTTAATTGAATCTTTATGTGCTCCATACATAATTTTCCCATCAGTCTTAGTCATCTTTATACCCACTTCTCTACTGATGATCTTCCGCAGCTCCCCCAACAACTCACGGTTCACACATTCTGTCATTTGTGTTGGGTCCATTGGGCCAAACTACTCTCCCCACCCACTCCTCAGTGCCAGCTCATCCTCCGAGCTCTAGTCAGCCTATCTGAAAGCCCTTTCCTAAAAAAGGCGAGATCTTCCTCGCCCAATTGCAATCAGATGCCAATATTTCTTCAGCCACGATTGGGCTCTACGGCCCATTTCTGAAGTTCTGTGCTGGGTGTTCATCCAGCTGAACTGGTATGGGTCCTATGCTTGGTGATACCAATGATGTAGGTTAACTTTACATCTTACATGTGCAATATTTAGGTATGTGTGTATATTTATGTGTGTGTGTCTGTGTCTGGGTTGTGTGTACGTAAATTGTTTTTATTTGACATTCCTTAACTACAGTCCCATGCAGTTAGCACATCGTCATCGTTTTAATGTGCTGCATTTTATATTATGTGGCTTAATTTATTTGAATTTTCCCCAGTTGTTAAGATCTTTAAGATAGTAAATATCTCTTTTTTTCATATGTTTTCCTTGGAATTTGTGTAGACAGATTTTCTTTAAGTAGGTGAACAAGATTGATTATACGCATCCAAACCAGTGTTTTGCCAAAGGATTTATGATAATTTTACTTCTATTATACTTCCTGAGAGCTTCCATCTCTAACTGAGATAACAATGACTCTCTTGATGCATCTTATCTGAAGTTACATAGTCCCAGGGAGCTTTGTCATGGTTGATGAGGTCACGCTCAGGCTGCTCCAGCCTCTTCTCCTTCCTTGGCTTCTACTTTCCAGACATCCATTATGAACCAAGGTGTAGCAGCTCTGAGTTGACTCATGCTGTCCTGCTGGTTGGCTATGGAGAAGAATCTGATGGCAGAAAATACTGGCTGATCAAGAACAGGTAAAAAGAAAGATGTATTATATTTCAATTTTTAAAGAGAATTTCTGTTTGTAGTCAGGATTTGTAGGAGAAGTATTTGTACACAAATACTTCTCCCACTGAGGCTGAGCACAGAATTTCTGCTGCGTGATTATAATACTGAGATCCTTTCCTGGGTGAGGTATTAATATGGAATTTGCAGGGTCACATTGTAAACTCTGACACACTTCTTAGTTCTGTACTGCATTAAGGTAGGAGGACATCTTTCCCTCTCTCTGCTGGGATTTACAGTCCTGTGTGAGGAGCTGCTGGTGTTCAGGGGTTGAGCTTCTCTCCCTTTTCTGATCTTTCTAGTGAATGTGGCCTCTGGATCAGGGTTTAAAGGTGGTTATTGTAATAATGACACCATGCTGTGTTCTTCCTATCAAATGGAAAACTGCTCTTCTTTCAGCTGGGGTGAAAACTGGGGCCTGCGAGGCTACATGAAGCTAGCAAGAGGCAGGAACAACCACTGTGGAATTGCTACCTATGCCGTCTACCCCATCGTGTGAGCTGCTGGACAGCAGCAGGAAGGGCTGGACTGGAGAGAGCGTGGAAGGAGGAGGGCTTCCCATTCACAGCCAGCAGCCTGGGCTGTGTGGGAGGCAACGCTGGAGCCACTGAGGATCCGAACTGTGATGTGACTACCAGGACACTGCTAGTTACACATTACTGCTATTTACTGCTTTCAAAGCTTTGTGTTAAGGAGTTCTGAATTGTCATTTTTAAAGAGATATACACAATCATATCTTTAAAAATAAAATTTAATGTTAAAACAATAATTGGACTTCTTTCTGTTTGAATTACAGTGTCTTTTCATAGTCAGTCAAGTAACTCAGCTTGAAGACATATGTGAAGATGGTGCTGGTTGGTGTTCCAGGGAAAGAGAGGGTGGTTCCTATGTTATAAAGTCAGAATTCCAGCCTGGTAGTTTCTTTTCAGGTTTTTATGTAATGTCACCCACCAAAGCCCAAAAATCTATGGCAATGTGTAGAATTTGACTTTTTTTCGGGGGGGGGGCCTTTTCAAAACAGTGTCTCCTTGTAGCCCCAGCTGTCCTGGAACTTGCTCTGTAAACCAGGCTGGCCTTGAACTCACAGAGATCCACCTGCCTCTGCCTCCCAAGTGCTAGGATTAAAGACGTGTGCCACCATGCCCAGCAAATTTGACATTTTTTTTGAATTTGACATTTTTTAAATAATATTTTTATTGATTCTTTGATAATTTCATACAACGTGTTTTGCTCACATTCAGACCCCACTCCATCTCCTCCCAGACACTCACAGCTCCCTACCTTCCTTCCTGCCCTCCATTTCTTTAAGTTCATGGAGTGCAATTTGTGTTCCCCAAATTGTCGTGGGTGTGGCTCCATGCCCTGGAACATGGTCAGCTACTAGTATCACACCCTGAGAGAAAACTGACTCTTCTTTTCCCAGCAGCTATCAGTTACCAATAGTAAGTATAAATTATTTCTCCTCTGTGTGATGAGATGGGACCTTGTGTTATTTCACTGAACTGTCCCTGGTCCCTAATTTTCCCTTGGAGCACATCATCCCTGGGCACCATCTGCCCTGTATTCTTGGAGACGACATCCGGGTGAACAGGTCTTCAGCACAGGACTGAGGTGTGTGCTAAACTGATGGATTCACTGCCTAACATTGCCCTGCCATGACAGAGCATGACACATTGACACTTCACTGCACTGGATAGGTATACTTGCCCTATTTTCTTACTAGTTACTGCTGAGAATCTCTTAGCAAGCTTACCTGATATGTTGCAATTTCTCATAAAGCTAGTGTGGTGGTTTGAGTGAGTGTCCCCCATAGGCTTTAAGTATTCAGACATTTGTCTCCAGTTGGTGGCACTGTTTTTGGAGGTCTTAGAAGGTGTGGCCATGCTAGAGGAAGTATGTTATTGGGGGCAGGCTTAGTGAGTTTAACAAGCCTCCAGTCACCCTCTCTCTGCTTCCTGTGCCCATTGAGAGATGTGACCCTCAGCATGCTGCTCCAGCTCCAGCCACAATGCCTCCCACCACAATGGACTCTAATTCCCTGCAAACATCAATCCTAAGTTCAAATAAACTCTTCCTTTTATAAGTTCCCTGGTGATGGTGTTTTATCACAGCAACAGAAAAGTGACTAATACAGTTATTTGGTACCAGAGAGTGGGCTGTTGGCTGTGAAGAACCTGACCATGTGGATGTTTGGAGAAATGTGGAAGACTTTGGAACTTTGGGCTAGAAAAGCTGTTGACTACTGTAAGCAGAGCTTAAGGGACCATTTTAGTAGAAGCCTGGAAGAAAGCATGGCTGCAAAAAATGTAGTTCCAGAGGAAAATAAAGACTTAGGCAGCAACTGGGATATTTTGATAAAGAGTCTGGCAGCAGTTTGCCCACAGCCCAGATGCTTGCCTGATGCTAAGTTGAAAAGCGGTGGACTGATGTCTTTGGCGGAGGATATTTCAAGACAGCCTAATGTAGAAATGGTGGCATGGCTTTTAATGGTGAATATTATACAGATCTACAGTGAAAAAGAGCAAATGGGGCAGAAGGAAATGCAGAATGTACAGTTTGGATCTGAAAAGTACACTAGGAAGATTAAAGGTGTGGCCAAGGCATGTGAAGGAGAGGCTCCCTTTCATAAGGAGACTAAAGTGATTAAGGAGAGGCCTGGAGATTTACAAGTAAACAAAAGAATCAGTACCTTCAGGGCAAGACCACACCCAGCTAATCCTCCAACAAGTCCAGGGCAGAGAAAAATTGCAAATGTGGTTAAAGTAGGAGAGAGTCCATCCCGAACTTGCAGCCAGATTCGGCAATTTCATTCACGTGGTGCTGGCTTTAGAGGCATGAAGTTTGCAAGAGTGAAGGGGTCATCAGTTCTTCCTCCACGGTTTCAGAGAGCCAAAGAGGCCAGGCAGAGTACAGCAGGGGTGTCCCTGAATAAAGAAGGCCCTGATAGGCCATTGCATGAAGCTGTGAATGTGAAGCCTGGTTGGCAGCGGAGACCCCAAGAAGACATTCGAGATGCCAGACCTGTGAGATATTTGCCAAGGAGAGCTGCATACAGGGAGTGGTACCAGCCTAAGAAAGAGATGTATGTTGCAAGCAAAGCTGGAAGAGCTGAGCCATCTAAGCCCTTTGGAAGTCAAGTCCCAGAAGTCGCACATGGAGCTACTGGACTTGGTGTTTGCCCTGCAGGTTTTCGGTCTTGTTTTGGTCCAGTATTTCCTCACTATGCCTCTATTCCTCCCTTTTGGAATGGGAATGTGTATTCGGTTCCACTGTACATTGGGAGTATGTAATTTGTCTTTTGATTTTACAGGAGCTTACAGTTTAGGAGATTGGCCTGAGTCTCAGAAGAGACTTTGGACTGTAGACTTTTGAATGGCATTGAAACTGGTAAAGACTATGGGGACTTTTAAGGTTGGACTAAATGCATTTTGCATTTTATATGGTCAGGAGCCTATGGGGGCCAGGGAGTGGAATGTGGTGGTTTGAATGTGTGTCCCCCATAGGCTTTAAGTATTCAGACATTTGTCTCCAGTTGGTGGCACTGTTCTTGGAGGTCTTAGAAGGTGTGGCCATGCTAGAGGAAGTACGTTATTGGGGGCAGGCTAGTGAGTTTAACAAGCCTCGTGGTCTCCAGTTGCCTTCTCTCTGCTTCCTGTGCTCATTGCGAGATGTGACCCTCGGAATGCTGCTCCAGCTCCAGCCGCCATGGCTCCTGCCACAATGGACTCAAATTCCCTGGACCCATCAATCGTAAGCTCAAATAAACTCTTCCTTTTATAAGTTCCCTGGTCATGGTGTTTTATCACAGTAACAGAAAAGTGACTAGTACAGCTAGATATGTAGGAAAACCATGTATATATGATAACTGTAGTTTCAAATATGGGATTGTTTTATACATCACATTATTTTATTTGTATTAGGAATGTAGAAATGCTGAACTTATGGAAGTAATCATTACAGAAATGATTACTAGAGTGTTGAACATGGTCACTGTAATAATAATGATAATTGTCTATGATATCCTGAATACTGTCCCTAAGGCTTCGGCCCTGATAAAGACTTCTACTAAGGCACTCTGAGAACCTAAATGGATTTCATTTCATTCCAGTATATACCTGTGTTACCAAAATTACATGGAAGGAAGAAGGTGATTAGGAAAGGTAAAGCCACCTGGAAAATAATACAGTGTAAAAAGAAACTACAAAACATCATGGTCGACCTATTGCTATTTTCCAGCCTAATAATAAGATCAGTTATTTGGCTAAAGCAGTGCTTATGTTATTTGCTTATATTTCAATGCTGTAATAAAGTTATAAATGGTAATGCTAACTCCTTTAATCAATTATATCTTTTCCTTCAATTTGTTTCCCCAGAAAGCCCACCCTGGTTGAAACCTGTTTTCATGATCTCAGATTACTAAGAATAAAGAACAATATCTGTATTTTACTAATCAAATTGAAATGGACAGTGGTACGGTGGCTACCCCTAGAGTCCTAACTCTACTTCCAATCATCAAAATAAAAATTAATATTACTTTATGCCTACAAGGACCACAAAATTCTGATGTCTAACAGGTCTGATCTGGTTTCTACCCCTTTCATCAATATGTGGCACCTGTACAAAGACAATCTTCCTGAAAGTTGAAGGCAATGACTGCATTGTTACCCAGTCTCCTGTACAATACAGCTTTCTGGTTATTTTTCCAAAGCAAATCTGGTATGATAGTGTGGGGGTTTGAATGAGAATATCCCCCATAGGCTCTAAGTATTTCGACATTCCTCCCCAGGTTTTGGCGTTGTTTTGGGAGGTTTTGTGAGGTTCGGCATTGCTGAAGGAAGCACAGCACTGGAAACAGGCTTTGAGAGTTCTTGATCCACGCCAGGTTTCATGTGGCTCACTGCTTCCTGTGTCTACTTCAAGATGTGATCTCTTGGCGTTCTGCACCAGCATCAATGTCTGTTAAACAGATGCTCCAAGGATTAGAAAGCAGGAGCACAGGCAGGCTTTATGACAGCTGCCCTGGCTCCGTGCAGTCCATATATTTACTGGAACCAAAGTTCTGAGATAAGGTTGATACCGGGCAGAGTTTAGTAGGTACCCCTGGACCATCTGGCCCTTTATGGAGCATATTGCTGTCCCTCAATGCCCATGCATTTTACAGCTGTGAGGTAGCCTGCAATATAGAAATGGGGGACACTGTCACCTCACTGATTGGGACACACCTGTGCTGAGATGTTAGAACTGATGTCTTAAGCATGTAAAGAAGGAGCCAGTCAGAAAAGGACTTGGGGCATCAGAGGAAGAGCAAGTGCAGGGGCCCTGAGTGAGATGTGGCCTGTCCGTGGAAATGGAGGCATGGAAAGATGGCTGAGGCAGGGAGTGCTGCAGGATGTGATCAGGGAGACACACGGCTCACACGTGTGGATGAGTGTGTTTTGATCCAGGCCTGGGAAGCACGTAGTAGGGTCTGACTGAAGTGTAGAACTCCTTTGACTTCTCTGGCTTCAGTATCAGCTCCCAGAGGAGCCGGGAGCTTTGCAGGAGGAGTCACTGAGCTACAAGCAAATGTGCTGGTGCTCTCTGACTTCTCCAGGCTGGTGCTGACATCCTGTGGATGAACAAAGGGACACTGGCTGTGCTATGCAGGTCCTTAAAACAGGAGAGTACAGCTCAGCAAGCGAGTGTCCCCTGTGCTCCGACCTGCCTTCATCATCACCTTGGAGGTTCTAGCTCACAATTCTGCATTTTAGATTTGTGAGCTGTGTTCTTTTCCACCAGGTCTCTGCCCACACTGGAGAGGGCCTTCTCCAGCCTAAGATTTGTTTGGTCTTTTATGAATCCCAATCATAGCCACAAGCCTAAGGGATTCACATGGAAAAGGCGATGAGGCCTGGTGGAAATTTCCATAGTAGAGCACCCCATCTCTCAGTTCCCCAGGGGTGTTTGATGGATATGGTCCTGTCTGACCTAGCCACTGAGGACATAAGCAGGACATCCACGTGGAAGACCTGTTCTTGGGGTGCTTGATAGATTTAGTTAAGCAGAGCATGGTTGGACTTTGTGATCCACTTTGTACAAAATAATAACCTACCACCCTCTTTTTTACTTGATGTAACCAAAGTAAACCTCAGAATATTTATTGGTTGTTGTGGCTAAGTCAGACTTGTATTTTTTTTTCCTGGTCTTTTTGAGACAGGGTCTCCCTGTAGCCCCAGCTGGCTGGGAACTCACCATGAGACCAGGTTGGCCTTGAACTCACAGAGATCTGCCTATCTCTGCCTATTGCGTGCTTGGATTAAAGGTGTACACCACCACACCCAGCCCTTAGACTTGTGTTCCTAATCTGAATGTTAAGTCTTATCAAAGTGAAATATCAACCCAAACTGATCTGAACTTGCTGGTCAGCCGCAGGTGGCCTACAGGAAGAACTAGTCTGAGTGGTTAATTAGCTGTTTCTAGGCTGGCTTCCAATCCCCCAAAGTTCACACATTACTTGTATCTCACTTTCCTCAACACACCCATCCCTGAAGCCTACTTAGGCACTTACTAAGTAATATTTAGGGCTGGTGAATTATGCATGCTTATGATCCTTTCTAATATTGCAGGATGTGGGACTTTATTTTTTTGTCTTTTTTTGAGACAGCATCTCCCTGTAGCCCCAGCTGTCCTGGAACTCACTATGTAGACTGGGTGGCCTTGAACTCACAGAGCTCTGCCTGCCTCTGCCACCAAAGTGCTTGGATAAAAGGCATACACTAACAGGCCCCACTGCATTTTACATTTCTTTCATTATTATTATTATTATTATTATTATTGTATTTTTGAGACAGGGTCTCCCTTTTAGTCCCAGCTAGCCTGGAGCTCGCTCTGTAGACCAGGGTGGCCTTGAACGCACAAAGATCTGCCTGCCTCTGCCTCCTAAGTGCTGGGATTAAAGGCGCATGCCACCACGCTGGCTTGCATTTTACATTTCTCCAGCACCTTCTAGACCTGGACCCTAGGAGCCACTTCCCCACTCTAAGTCCACACACTGCCATTCTCACCTGGTCTCTTTCCCTGACTCGCCACTGCAGCTTTTTTATTTATTTATTTATTTATTTATTTATTTATTTATTTATTTATTATTTCTGTATGTGTAGCAATGTTCTGTCTGCATGCAGGTTTGTGCACCCTTGTCATGCAATGCTTTGGAGGTCAGAAGAGGTGTCGGATTCCCCTGGAACTGGAGTTAAAGATGGTTCTCCGCCAGCATGTGGGTGCTAGGGATCGAGCCCAGGTCCTCTGCAAGAGTGGTCGGTGCTCTTAAGCTCTAGGCCATCTCTCCAGCCCCCTGATTCCCATTCTTAAAAGCTGCAGTGATGAGTCAGGGAAAGAGACCAGGTCAGAAAGGCAGCGTGCGGACGGGCATAGTGCCACATGCCTTTAATCCTAGCACTTGGGAGGCAGAGGCAGGAAGATATTTCTGAGTTCAAGGCCAGCCTGGTCACAGGGACAGTCAGCTTGTCCCCTCCCCAACAGCTCCATAGCCCAATGATTTCCATGCTAACAATTGGGATCACCTTCTTACCCATCAGCAAAAGGGAAAATCCTCTGGTGTTATCTGACCTTTGCAGAAGGTGCAGAAGGAATGCCCTTGTCCTGAACCCCAGGATTGCTGCATGGAAGACCTGGCCAGTCCTGAGCTGGGAAATCTGAGAGTGGCCTTGGCTAAACCCTGCCAACACTGGTGGCACTGGCTTCCAGGGACTTGACCTTGGGAACCCCATCCTCTTTGAGGGAAGGGTGGGGATTTCTGAGACATAATCACTGTGGTGCAGAGAGACTAGTAGGTGTTGTCCTTTCCAAATTCCCTAGGCCAGGACATTTTCATTCAAGATGTGAGGTCACAAGAAGTGTCACTATATGTCCCCCAAGTCTTGAGATCCCTTTTGTTCTGGACTTCTAATCAGATTAATACTATTAGTTACTAGTTTAGTTTTAATGACCTAAATTCTACTGGTACAAAATCTAGGCCAACTATACATTAAGTCTTTAGATATAACTTTAATATTCTGAACCACAAGACATGAACAGCTAATGTAATATCTATGTGATGATATAAATTTATTATAAATTTGTTATTTATGGTATGTAGTATATATCATTGTTATGCTTGTTTTATATCATATTTCTTTTTTTAATTTTATTTATTTTTTATGTGTATAAAGGTACTATCTGCATGTAGGTTTGTGCACACGAGTCTTGCAATGCCGCGGAGATCAGAGAGGGTGTCGGATTCCCCTGGAACTGGAGTTCTCCTGGAATTAGAGTTACAGACGGTTCTCAGCTGCCATGTGGGTGCTGGGGATTGAACCCGTGTCCTCTGCAAGAATAATTGGTGCTCCCAACCACTAGGCTACCTCTCCATCCCTCATATTTCATATAATATATAATGATATATTACTAAACAATACTATCGTAAGCTCCAAATGCCAGTTTGGTGGACTAACAAATGCCTCCAGTGGTGCTGTAAACCCACTCCATAGGCTTTTCCATATTCTGTGCATAAATATTTGGAAGAATAGGTAAAATATAGCTTTATTCCACCACGGACACCCTAATTTCAGAGGAAGGAGCAAGAGATAAGAAGTAAGAAGCAGTTCTGGTGCCTGTGGAGAGTTAGCACAATATTTCCCTTCTTTCTCTAGGATTGAAACATGTGCCTCACTGTCTTCCTGACTATTCTTTGCTTAGGTGCAGCCTCAGCTGCTCCATTATTGGATCCCAGCTTGGATGCAGAATGGCAGGAGTGGAAGACAAAATTTGGGAGAACATACAGTCCGGTGGGTAACAAGGAAACTGCTCAGAGGGACTCCAGGGAGGAAGGCCCTTGCTGTTGGGAATGTATGGGGACAACAGAGGACATAGAGGCCACCACCCCAAATGAATTTCCCAGAGACATGCATGGAGAACACAAAGTGGCAGTCAGCCCTGTTCCTCAGGGTGTGCAGAGTGGGTTGTGTGGGAAACGGAGATTTCTCTCTACAGCCCTGCCCAAGCAAGTCCACTCAGTCAGTTATGGGCTTAGATAGAATGAGAAATATCTTGTTATATTTATGTCTAGGATGAAGAAGGATGCAGGAGGGCATTATGGGAGGACAACAGGGCAATGATCCAAAGGAACAATAAGGAGTATGAGGAGGGGAAGCACAGTTTCGCCATGGGGCTGAACCAATTTGCTGACATGGTGAGTGTGTAATTGCTTCATATCCGCTGATTTCCTTCACTTCTTTAAAGTAGCCTCTGGCTTTTCAATGTTTATTGACTTTCTCTAAGACCCAAGAAGAATTTGGGAGAATACAAGGCTTTGGAAAGTGACCACTTGAAGAGGAGAAGAAAAACCAGAAAGGTCTGGTTGGTGATGTCCCCAAATCTGTGGATTAGCAAGAGAAATGCTGTGTGACTCTTGTGCAGGATCAGGTATGAAGTGTCTCAGTCTCACTATCCATTGTACCCAGGGAAGGTGTGAAGGAGATGGGGTCCTTATTTTTGTGACTTTGTGGTGATCCTCAGTTCCTCTTTTGATGACTGTTGAGCTCTGTCAGTTGTTGTCAGAGCTGACCTTTGGCTGGGGATGACAATCTTTTCTTCCCCATTCAGGGTCTTGTAATGGTTGTAGGGCTTTAAGGATGGCTGGTGTCCTTGAAGGACAGATGTTCCAGAGGAAATGTTCTATACAGCCACCTGCTGTAACTGTTCTAATAAATGGAAAATGTGCTTCTTTTCAACCAGAGGAAGAACTGGGGCCGCAATGGCTCCATGAAGATAGCGACCACTCTGCCATCAGCACAGGAGCCAGCGGATGCACAGAGTGAGCTGTTGGAGAGTGACAGGAAGGACTGGACTGGGGACAGCACATAGGGCAGAGGACCTTTCCCATCCCAGTCATCAGCCTGTGATGCCTGGACTCTACCACTTCAGTCCCTGAAGCTTCACACTGGGATGTGAATTCTGCCTCTAACCCATGATCACAACTTTAATCAATGTTCTAAACTGCTTTGTGTTAATGATTCACATAATGATGTTTAATAAAACATACTACACATGCAACTGACCACAGAGTCCAGCTCCACCTGTCAAGGTTTCCAACCTTCCAACACAGGGCCAGTGCTCCAGGCATGGATTCTGTGTGGACGGCTGCTGGAGCTTCCAGGCTCTTAGGCGTCTTTAGAACCAATTGTACAAAGACACATGGTGAGATGAAGGAAGGGCAATCCTTTACTGAAGGGGAAATGCGCAGATGCTTGGACCTGTGCCTCAGCTGGTGAGGCTCCAAGAAGGCCAAAAAGGGAAGGGGAGGGGCTCTGTGACATGGTTCACTAACACACTTCCCATGTCACTAAGTTCATACAATGCAAGCTTTTATTGAGCACGTTCCCTAGCTTGTATCATGCCAGGTAGGCCAATGTCTGGTCTTTTACCTGCTAGTAGTTTTCATAGACTAACCTCTCAGATCTCCACATCCACCATGTTCCATGTTCTCCTGTGTCACCACCAGCTGGGGACCAAGTGTGTGAGGCTATGGGATGTATTTCACATTCAATCCACAGGAAGTAGTGACGGCTGTGATTTTGTTACATTTTACTTATATAATTGGTATAATTGAAGGTTGATCTATCAAGATTGATCTGTCCTCATTTACAAGGAATTCATTTTTTATTTTTATTTATTTGTTTTCTTTTTGGTCTTTCGAGACAGGGTCTCTCTGTAGCCTCAGCTGTCCTGGAACTCACTCTGTAGACCAGGCTGGCCTTGAACTCACAAAGATCCACCTGTCTCTGCCTCCTGAGTGCTAGGATTAAAGGCATGCGCCACCACACCTGGCTCGAGGAATTTATTTAGGTCACCGATTAGAGAACAAAATTGCACAACCTCCTGTTCATGCCAGACTCCCAAAGCTGGTCACTGGTCTGCACTGCCTTCCTCATGCACCAATTACATGCCAGGAGTGTATGGAACAACACATCTCCAAAACAGAAATCGTCCCCCACACACTGGCAGCCCAAGGCCTTCCACTGTAGTCTGGACCACTGCAGTTTTTGTCCAGCCACCTGCTCTATTGCAGTCATTCAATAAAATATTCCTCCTTTTGTGCTCTAAGTGATGAATGTGCTAACCACCCCCAAATCCCTTCCCTGGTCTACTACACTTAGGATGCTTTCCTTCTCTTTCAGGATCCTCTTTCTATTTTCATCACACACACACACACACACACACACACACACGTGTGCGCACACACACACACACACACACACACACACAGACAAAGAGAGAACTGGCATAACACTATTCCCCCAAAGCTCAGGGATGGTCAAGGAAGAAGAGACAGAAAGATTGTAAAAGCTGGAGACAGTATATGACTGTACAGAAACAGTGTCTCCTGAGCACAAGACAGTTACACTGACAAACTCGGTGGTTGTCAGGACATGCACCTGAAACAGGCCAGGTCTTGAGCAATGACAGGGAGGTGGCCAGGAAGCACCACTCCTAGCTGGGGAACTGCTGGGAAGTTATAGCTGCAGGGAAGGGGAGAGTCTTATCTGTGAGTGTGTGAGCCCACAGAGATCAACTACACCCAGGAGATGGTTCTGTTCCCAGCAGTATTTGAGTAACACAAACTGGATTCCATGGGCTGTAAAATAAAAAAAGAGGATCTGAATTTATGTGGTGACTGAGGTAAAGTAGATGAGGAGTTGCTGGGGTGGTGAATGTGATTAAAATATATTGTATGAAATTCTCAAAGAAGTAACATAATTAATACTTAAATATAAATATTATTTAAAAAAATGAATTCCCAAGAATAAGCCTAACCATGGTGGTCAAGGACCTCTATGAAATGAAAAGTCTGATGCAGAACCTTGGGCTGGAAAGGTCCTCCCCCATGTCATGGACTGCCATCATCTTGTAAAATTCATCTAGAGATTCAACAGTTCTTATTTCAATTCCAGTGAATTCTTCACAAACAGCAAACCATGATTTTACAATTTATATGGAAGCACAAAAGACAGTAAATAGCTTTTAGGAGGAAATATATGTAGGGGCTGGATAGAAGGCTCAACAGTGTGTGTTGTAGAAGACCCAGGCTCAAACCTGAGCACACACAAGGCAGGCACCAAGCATCTTAACTCCAGTTCTTGGGGAAATGAAACCCTGTTCAGTTCTCCTCAGGCATTGGACAAGGTTGGACTACATACATGCAGGGAATACACTCATACACTTAAAACAAAAATAAGTAAGTAAATAAATAAATAATCAATCCTGGGCAGGTACAGTAATGCTGGAGGTATCCCAATATCTGATCTCAGATTACACTACTGAGTCACAGTAACAAAAGCAGCATGGAATTAAACAAGTACCACACAAACCAAAGGAGTAAAACAGAGGGCACAGGAGTAAGCCCACACGACTCAGCCCATCTTGCAAGGGAGATGTCAAAACCACACACTGCAGGCTCCCCTCCTTCAACTAGCCTGTGCCCTGTGTCCTCTCTTTCCCCATCCCCGTGTCCCTCCTAGTCTCCACTTCCCTTCCTGGCAGGATGTAATGGAGTCAAAGTCAGGATCAGGTTCCTGGCCTTCGGGTCCAAAATCCCCATCAAGGGATCTCCAGAGCCTGGGAAAATCCAAAGTGGAAGGAGAGGAAAGAAAGCTGTGTGTCGTCTGTGCAGGAGGGAGAGAAGGGAGGCAGGCAGCAGCCAGCAGCACTGCAGTCCCTGGATTTAACCAGCTCCATGCATCAAAGGCAGCCTGGTAGGACCCTGAACCCCAAAATGCAGCCTAACAGTACCAGCTGCGTCAAATGTTGCAGCGTCTTGGCATTCGTCTTCACAGTCAGCTCTGGACACTGGTGAGACAGGGAAGAAGGACAAAGCAGAAGGATGTGGAGAAGTCTGACTGTGGAGACTGGACTGGAGTGTGAGTGCCCACCACCGGGCACTGTGCCCTGGACACTAAGAAGGGCACTCGGGCTTGCTCTGAGTGCAAGCAAAGCATGAATCCCAGAGATGTAAGATCGCCTGCAAGTGAAGGAAGCAGTTTGGAGCAGAGTGCAAGGACCTGTTCCAGGCCTGGGGACAGTGTGACTTGAAAACTGCATTGAAGACTAGGACAGGACATCTGTCACAAGACAGTCACCATCTCCAAGCCCCATGGGAAACTGACCAAGCCCCAAGCATCTAAGAAGAAAAAGGGAACAGGAAGGCAAGAAGCAGAAGACGTATGCTGGACTAGAGACGCCTTTTTATGTGTAACAGGACAAGGTCATCAGCAATTGGGCTATGAACCGTTGCATTTATACCACTGTACCCACTCACACTGGCAGACTGATGCCCTGCACTGTATGCGGGACTACTCCAGTATCTGTCCAGCCATCTGCTCTCTTGCGGTATATTCTAGAATGTGTTCCTCCTTTTCTTGTCTAAATGGTGAATTTCCCTAACAATCCACAAATCCCTTCCCTGGTCTACTACCATGTGGATGCTTTCCTTCTCTTGCAGGGACTCCTTTCTGTTTTCATCTCACGCACACACACACACACACACACACACACACAAACACAGAGAGAGAGAGACAGAGACAGAGACAGAGACACAGAGAGACATAGAGAATATAGGTTAAACATATAAGAGAAAATACAAGGTATAGGTCCCTGGCTCTGGTTTACTTTGCTTAATTTACTTTCTAGTTCTATTTATTCATAAGGTCATCTTTTCACCCTCATGAAAACTCCATGCAGTAAAAGTGTCACATTTTCATTATCCATTCATCTACTGACTGACATCCAGGCTCTTGTTCTCTTGTCTGTTTTTAATTGTGCAGCAGGAAACATAGGTGAGCTTGGGCCTGTGGTGTGGTGACTCTGCATCCTTCTAGTTCATTCTCAGGGGTTTTATAGCTGGGTAATGAAGTGGTTCTAACTTCAGCTTTCTGAGGAAGATCCACACCAAATTCTCCAGTGGCCACATTGCTTTGCTTTCTCATCAGCATCTTACAATCCTTCCTCCTTTCTCACAACCTGGCCATCACGCACTGTCCTCTGCTCACCTGACACCATCCTGATGGGTTGGAGGAATCTCACAGGAGTTTAATTTGAAGCATCCTGGTGTCTAAGGAATACTTCCTGAAATATTTACTAGCTTTTTTAGATCATTATCTGTTTACTAGCCATTTTTTTCAGTGGCTGATTGTTTTGATGCCCAATTTTTAAGTGATATGTACAATATTAACTACCATCTGATACATATTTGTCACAATTTCCCCCATGCTGTATTGCAGTGTGGTGATGATTTTCTTGGTTGTGCATAAGTTTATTGATTTTCTGTAATCACATCTGGCATCTCCTGCAATTATTTCCGGTTACGAGTCCTCTGGAGAAAGTCTTGACTGATTTTTTTTTGGACGTTGAGATCCAGCACTGGTATTCGTCATCTACATGTGGCTATCTAATTTTACCAGAGCCTTTGGTGGAGAAGTTGGCATTTTGGCAGTGTATGCTTTGAAACCATTCTCTCTTTTTTGGAGTGTCTTTTGGAGACAGGGCCTCCCTGTAGTCCCAGCTGTCCTGGAACTCACTCTGTAGACCAGGCTGGCCTTGAACTCACAAAGATCTGCCTGCATCTGCCTCCCAAGTGCTAGGATTAAAGGCGTGCACGATCACCCCAGGCAACACCATTCTTGAGAAGCCTTTTCTTACAGTAGATTGTGATAAGACAGATACCACAGTTAGTCCCTGTGCAGAGAATCAGACTGTGGAGTGTTCATCCCTAAATGGGATCTCTGCATAACTCTCCTCCCCTTAGAGCTCAGGGATTATCAAGGAAGAGACAGAAAGATTGTAAAAGTTAGAGAGAGTATATGACTGTATGGAAATAGTGTCTCCTAGGCACAAGACAGTTACACTGACACACACAGTGGTTGTCAGGACATGCACCTGAGCGAACATGCCCAATAATTGACTTCTGAAGATATACCCAAAGGATTACATGTAGAGGTTGGAAATACATTTGCACATGAACTTTGAGAGCAGGCTTTCTGATAAGAGGAAAGTGTAGAGGCCCCCGAAGGTCCATCCAGGGATGAGCAGACAAACAAAGCCTGAGGTCTCCATACAGAGAATTAACCTCAGAAAGCACAAAGCCTCTGAAGCATGCTGTTGGGGCCTCCGCATCCCCTAATGATCCCACAGCCTTATGCTGCTGCAATAGTCAGACAATTCCAACATGGCTTGTGGCAGACAAACAGGAACCAGAAGTCAGATTCACACAGAGAAAACAGCACGGTGCAAAGAGGGCTTGGGGAGAGAAAGAGCTGAACTGTTCAGTACAGAATTCCTGTTAGGAAGACAGAAGTAGGACTCTAGAGAACTATGCTGGCCACCATTACACAATAGTGTGGAGACTCTAGTGACATTGAACTGCAGATCTGAACTTGTTCAGATTTTTACTTGTATATTAAACATATCTTACCACACTGAAAAAGTGGTGTTTGGCTTTGCTAAGTAGGTTATCAACTTAATCTCAAGTAGATTTAAGATTATAAGAAAGAATGTTCCAACAACAGATTTTGGATAGCCAAAGCAATCCCTGAGCAGAGTAAAACAGGGGGAATTTCTATACCAGATTTTCTTCTCTACTACAGAGCTATAGTTATAAAAACAGCATGGTACTGGGATAAAAGTAGGACCCATAGATCAATGGAATAAAATTGAAGACCCAAACTTGAGTACATACAATTTCAGCCACCTTATATTTGACAGAGGAGCCAAAAACACTCAAGGGAGGAAGGGTAGCATCTTCAACAAGTGGCCCTTGTGAAAGTGGATCACCACTTGTAGTGAAACTAAACCCTGTGTTTCACCTTGCACAAAAGTCAACTCTAAATGGATCAAAGACCTCGATATCAAACCTGAAACTCTGACTATATAGGCAGTAACCTGCAGCATAGAGGTGCAGGAAAAGACTTTCTAGATCAGACAGCAGTTGCACAGGAACTAAGGTCCACAATCACTCCCACAGAATAGGAGGAAATTTTCACCAGTGAGAGATCTGACCCAGGTTTAACATCTAGAATATATTAACCACTCAGAAAACAAAGGTCCAAGAAAAGAAAGGATCCAATTAAAAGATAGGAGAAAGATCTAAAGTGAGACTTCACAACAGAAGAACTTAAGACAGCACAGAAACACCTTAAAAACTGTTCATCTTCCTTAGTAACTAAGGAAATGCAAATCAAAACCACATTAAGATTTCATCTTACACCAGTAAGATTAGCTATGATCAAGAAAACAAAGGACACTAATTGTTGGAGAGGGTGTGGACAAAGGGGAACACTTATTCCTTGCTGCTGGGATTGCAAACTCATGCA
>VZQC01001901.1:32995-78637 GCA_009823505.1 Rhizomys pruinosus
TTTTTTTTTTTTTTTGGTCTTTTTGAGACAGGGTGTCCCTGTAGTCCCAGCTGTCCTGAAACTCACTCTGTAGACCAGGCTGGCCTTGAACTCACAAAGATCTGCCTGCCTCTGCCTCCTGAGTGCTAGGATTAAAGGTGTGTGCCACCTGGCCCTGCCTTTTCTTACAGTAGATTGTGATAACACAGAGACCACAGTTAGTCCCTGTGCAGAGAATTAGAGACTGTGAAGTGTTCATCCCTAAATGGGATCTCTGAATAACTCTCCTCAACTCAGAGCTCAGGGATTCTCAAGGAAGAAGAGACAGAAAGATTGTAAAACTTAGAGTCAGTATATGACTGTATGGAAATAGTGTCTCCTGGGCACAACACAGTTACACTGACAAACACAGAGGTTGTCAGGACATGTACCTGAGCCAGGCAAGCTCTTGAGCAAGGACTGGGGAGGTGGCCAGGAAGCACCACTCCTAGCTGGGGAACTGCTGGGAGGTTATAGCTGTAGGGAGTCGGAGAGTCATTTATCTGTGAGTGTGTGAGCCCTGGGAGATCAGCCACACCCAGGAGAAGGTTCTGTTCCCAGCAGGATTTGAGTAACACAAACTGGTTTCCATGGGCTTTAAAGTAAAAAAAAAGATCTGAATTTATGTGATGACTGAGATAAAGTAGATGAGGAGTTGCTGGGGTAGTGAATGTGATTAAAATATATTGTACGAAATTCTCAAAGAAGTAACAATTTGTATTTAAATAAAAATATTATTTAAAATAAATGAATTCCCAAGAATAAGCTCAACCAAGGTGGTCAAGGACCTCTATGAAATGTTAAGAGACCAAGGAAAAGTCTGATGAAGAATCTTGAGATGGAAAGGTCCTCCCCATGTTGTGGATGGCCATCATGTTGTAAAATTCATCTAGAGATTCAACAGTTCCTATTACAATTCCAAGGAATTCTTCACAAAGCAGCAAACCACAATTCTATAATTTATATGAAAGCACAAAAGAGAGTAAATAGATTTTTTATTTTTTATTTTTTTGTCTTTTCAAGACAGGGTCTCCCTGCAGCCTCAGCTGTCCTGGAACACACTCTGTAGTCCAGGCTGGCCTTGAACTCACAAAGATCCTCCTGCCTCAGCCTCCCAAGTGCTAGGATTAAAGGCGTGGGCTACCACGCCCAGTGAACTCGACATTTTTTAAATAATATTTTTATTGATTCTTTGATAATTTCATACAATGTGTTCTGCTCACATTCTGACCCCACCCCATCTCCTCCCACACACTCACAGCTCCCTACCTTCCTTCCTGCCCTCCATTTCTTTAAGTTCATGGAGTGCAATTTGTGTTCCCCAAATTCTCTTGGGTGTGGCTCCATGCCCTGGAACATGGTCAGCTCCTAGTATCACACCCTGAGAGAAAACTGACTCTTCCTCGCACAGCAGCTATCAGTTCCCAATAGTAAGTGTAAATTATTTCTCCTCTGTGTGATGAGATGGGACCTTGTGGTGTTCCACTGAATTGTCCCTGGTCCCTAATTTCCCCTTGGAGCTCATCATCCCTGGGCACCAGCTGCCCTGTGTTCTTGGAGAGGACATCCGGGGGAACAGGTCTTCAGCACAGGACTGCAGTGTGTGCTAAACTGATGGTTTCACTGCCTAACATTGCCCTGCCCTGACAGAGCATGACACATTGACACTTCACTGCACTGGAGAGGTATACTTGCCCTATTTTCTTACTAGTTACTGCTGAGAATCTCTTAGCAAGCTTACCTGATATGTTGCAATTTCTCATAAAGCTAGTATAGTGGTTTGAATGAGTGTCCCCCATAGGCTTTAAGTATTCAGACATTTGTCTCCAGTTGGTGGCACTGTTCTTGGAGGTCTTAGAAGGTGTGGCCATGCTAGAGGAAGTACGTTATTGGGGGCAGGCTTAGTGAGTTCAACAAGCCTCGTGGTCTCCAGTCATCCTCTCTTTGCTTCCTGTACTCATTGTGAGATGTGGCCCTCGGAATGCTGCTCCAGCTCCAGCCACCATGCCTCCCACCACAATGGACTCGAATTCCCTGGAACCATCAATCATAAGCTCAAATAAGCTCTTTCTTTTATAATTTCCCTGGTGATGGTGTTTTATCACAGCAACAGAAAAGTGACTAATACAGCTAGATATATAGGAAAACTATGTATGTATGATAACTGTAGGTTCAAATATGGGATTGTTTGATCCATCACATTATTTTATTTGTATTAGGAATGTAGAAATGCTGAACTTATGGAAGTAATCATTACAGAAATGATTACTAGAGTGTTGAACATGGTCACTGTAATAATAATGATAATTGTCTATGATATCATGAATACTGTCCCTAAGGCTTCGGCCCTGATAAAGACTTCTACTAAGGCACCCTGAGAACCTAAATGGATTTCATTTCATTCCAGTATATATCTGTGTTACCAAAATTACATGGAAGGAAGAAGGTGATTAAGAAATGTGAAGCCACCTGGAAAATAATAGAGTGTAAAAAGAAATTACAAAACATCGTGGTCGACATATTGCTATTTTCCAGCCTAAAAATAAGATCAGTTATTTGGCTAAAGCAGTGCTTATGTTATTTGCTTATATTTCAAGGCTGTAATAAAGTTATAAATAGTAATGCTAACTCCTTTAATCAATTATATCTTTTCCTTCAATTTGTTTCCCCAGAAAACCCACCCTGGTTGAAACCTGTTTTCATGATCTCAGATTACTAAGAATAAAGTACAATATCTGTATTTTACTAATCAAATTGAAATGGACAGCGGTACGGTGGCTACCCCTAGAGTCCTAACTCTACATCCAATCATCAAAATAAAAATTAATATTTCTTCATGCCTACAAGGACCACAAAATTCTGATGTCTAACAGGTCTGATCTGGTTTCTACCACTTACATCAATATGTGGCACCTGTACAAAGACAATCTTCCTGAAAGTAGAAGGCAATGACTGCATTGGTACCCAGACTCCTGTACAATACAACTTCCTGGTTACTTTTCTAAAGCAAATCTGGTATGATAGTGTGGGGGTTTGAATGAGAATATCCCCCATAGGCTCTAAGTATTTCGACATTCCACCCCAGGTTTTGGTGTTGTTTTGCGAGGTTTTATGAGGTTCAGCATTGCTGAAGGAAGCACAGCACTGGAAGCAGGTTTTGATAATTCTTGATCCACGCCAGGTTTCATGTGGCTCACTGCTTCCTGTGTCTACTTCAAGATGTGATCTCTTGGCGTTCTGCACCAGCATCAATGTCTGTTAAACAGATGCTCCAAGCATTAGAAAGGAGGAACACAGGCAGGCTTTATGATAGCTGCTCTGGCTCCGTGCAGTCCATATATTTACTGGAACCAAAGTTCTGAGATAAGGTTGATACCAGGCAGAGTTTAGTAGGTACCCCTGGACCATCTGGCCCTTTATGGAGCATATTGCTGTCCCTCAATGCCCATGCATTTTACAGCTGTGAGGTAGCCTGCAATATAGAAATGGGGGACACTGTCACCTCACTGATTGGGACACACCTGTGCTGAGATGTTAGAACTGTTGTCTTAAGGATGTGAAGAAGAAGCCAGTCAGAAAAGGACTTGGGGCATCAGAGGAGGAGCAAGTGCAGGGGCCCTGAGTGAGATGTGGCCTGTCCGTGGAAATGGAGGCATGGAAAGATGGCTGAGGCAGGGAGTGCTGCAGGATGTGATCAGGGAGACACACGGCTCACACGTGTGGATGAGTGTGTTTTGATCCAGGCCTGGGAAGCACGTAGTAGGGTCTGACTGAAGTGTAGAACTCCTTTGACTTCTCTGGCTTCAGTATCAGCTCCCAGAGGAGCCGGGAGCTTTGCGGGAGGAGTCACTGAGCTACAGGCAGATGTGTTGGTGCTCTCTGACCTCTCCAGGCTGCTGCTGACATCCTGTGGGTGAACAAAGGGACACTGGCTGTGCTATGCAGGTCCGTAAACAGGAGAGTACAGCTCAGCAAGCGAGTGTCCCCGTGCTCCGAGCCTGCCTTCATCATCAGCTTGGAGGTTCTAGCTCACAATTCTGCGTTTTAGATTTGTGAGCTGTGTTCTTTTCCACCAGGTCTCTGCCCACACTGGAGAGGGCCTTCTGCAGCCTAAGATTTCTTTGGTCTTTTATGAATCCCAATCATAGCCACAAGCCTAAGGGATTCACATGGAAAAGGCGATGAGGCCTGGTGGAAATTTCCATAGCAGAGCACCCCATCTCTCAGTTCCCCAGGGGTGTTTGATGCATATGGTCCTGTCTGACTTAGCCCCTGGGACATAAGCAGGACATCCACGTGGAAGACCTGTTCTTAGGCTGCTTGATAAATTTAGTTAAACAGAGCATGGTTGGACTTGTGCTCCACTTTGTACAAAATAATAACCCACCACCCTCTTTTTTACTTGATGTAACCAAAGTAAACCTCAGAATATTTATTGGTTTTTGTGGCTAAGTCAGACTTGTATTTTTTTTTTCCTGGTCTTTTTGAGACAGGGTCTCCCTGTAGCCCCAGCTGGCTGGGAACTCACCATGAGACCAGGTTGGCCTTGAACTCACAGAGATCTGCCTATCTCTGCCTCTTGAGTGCTTGGATTAATGGTAAGCACCACCACACCCAGCCCTTACATTTATGTTCCTAATCTGAATGTTTAAGTCTTATCAAAGTGAAATATCAACCCAAACTGTGATCTGAACTTGCTGGTCAGCAGCAGGTGGCCTACAGGAAGAACTAGTCTGAGTGGTTAATTAGCTGTTTCTAGGCTGGCTTCCAATCCCCCAAAGTTCACACATTAGTTGTATCTCATTTTGCTCAACACACCCATCCCTGAAGCCTACTTAGGCACTTACTAAGTAATATTTAGGTCTGGTGAATTATGCATGCTTATGATCCTTTCTAATATTGCAGGATGTGGGACTTTATTTTTTTGTCTTTTTTTGAGACAGCATCTCCCTGTAGCCCCAGCCTTCCTGGAACTCACTCCATGCCTGGCCACACACTGCCTTTCTCACCTGGTCTCTTTCCCTGACTCACCACTGCAGCTTTTAAGAATAGGAATCAGGGGGCTGGAGAGATGGCCTAGCGGTTAAGAGCACCGACTGCTCTTACAGAGGACCCGGGTTCGATCCCCAGCACCCACATGGCGGCTGAGAACCGTCTGAAACTCCAATTCCAGGAGAACTCCAGCTCCAGGGGAATCCGAGACCCTCTTCTGACCTCCGTGGCATTGCACGACACGGGTGCACAGACTTGCATGCAGGCAGTTCATTCATACACATACAGAAATAAATAAAATTAATAAATTAAAAAAAAAAAAAAGAATAGGAATCAGGGGGCTGGAGAGATGGCCTAGAGCTTAAGAGTGCCGACCACTCTTGCAGGGGACGTGGGCTCAATCCCCAGCCCCCACGTGGTTGTGGAGAACCATCTTTAACTCCAGTTCCAGGGGAATCCGACATCCTCTTCTGACCTCCGAAGCATTGCACGACAAGGGCGCACTAACCTGCATGCAGACAGAACATTGATACACATACAGAAATAAAAAATAAATAAATAAATAAAAAAGCTGGAGTGGTGAGTCAGGGAAAGAGACCAGGTGAGAAAGGCAGTGTGCGGACTTAGAGTGGGGAAGCGGCTCTGAGGATCCAGGTCTAAAAGGTGCTGGAGAAATGTAAGATGTAAACCAGAGTGGTGGCACATGTCTTTAATCCCAGCACTTGGGAGGCAGAGGCAGGTGGATCTCTGGGCGTTCAAGGCCAGCCTGGTCTACAGAGTGAGTTGCAGGCTAGCTGGGACTAAAAGGGAGAACCTGTCTAGACAAGACAAAAAAAAAAATTCAGGCTTCTCCTTTTTACAGGGTGGTTGTAGTGTTGGCTAAGGGATGACTCCACAGCTGGAGACACAGTTATCCTTAGCCCACCAAGCACACTATCAGAGTGCATTGGACCCAAGGCCTCAAGTCTGTTTCCTGCCCTTCCTCTGATAGGGACCCCTGCACACCCAGTGGCAAGCCACATCCTCACCTGCTGGACAGGTTGGCACAGATTTCTGAACTTGCCTGAGGGCCCCATATCTTCACCTACATGGAAATTAGGAGGATTTAGGGGCGGGGCCATCTAGCCAGAGACAAGACTTAAAGCCTGAGTAAGCTGCAGCTGAGCCAGATCCTGCTTTCCCAGGGACTTCAGAGGAGCTGAGTCCGTCTATGGAGTGCTCAAACACAGCTGTGGACAGCTCAGGTAAGGTTCTGGGCCTTTCCAAGTAGATGGTGGAGTGCCTGGAGACACTCCCAGGGACATGAGGTAGATTTCTCAGAATGAAGGTATCTCCTCAACCTTAGCATTCCAGGTCCAGAAGACACCAAGGAGGGTGGGTGGAGAATCCTAAGAGGTAAGCAGGCCCCTCAGGGGTCCAACTTTGTGTCAGGTCCCAGTGAGTTCAAGTCTGAGGCTGGTCACAGGGACAGTCAGCTTGTCCCCTCCCCAACAGCTCCATAGGCCACTGATTTCCATGCTAACAATTGTGATCACCTCCTTACACATCAGCAAAAGGGAAAATCCTCAAGTGTCATCTGACCTTTGCAGAAGGTGCAGAAGGAATGCCCTTGACCTGGACTCCAGGATTGCTACATGGAAGACCTGGCAGTCCTGAATTGGGAAATCTGAGAGTGGCCTTGGCTAAACCGTGCCATCACTGGTAGCACTTGCTGCCAGGGACTTGAACTTGGGAGCCCTATCCTCTTTGAGAGAGGTTTGGGGATTTCTGAGACATAATCACTGTGGGACAGAGAGACTAGTAGGTGTTGTCCTTTCCAAATTCCCTAGGCTAGGACATTTTCATTCAAGATGTGAGGTCACAAGAAGTGTCACCATATGTCCCCCAAGTCCTGAGATCCCTTTTGTTCTGTACTTCTTTTTTTTTTTTTTTGTCTTTTTGAGACAGAGTCTCCCTGTAGCCCCAGCTGTCCTGGAACTCACTCTGTAGACGAGGCTGGCTTTGAACTCACAAAGATCTGCCTGCCTCTGCCTCCCGAGTGCTAGGATTAAAGGTGCACGCCACCACGCCGGGCTAATAATACTATTGGTTACTAGTTTAGTTTTAATGACCTAAATTCTACTGCTACAAAATCTAGGCCAACTATACATTCAGTCTTTATATATAACTTTAATATTCTGAACCACAAGACATGAACAGCTAATGTAATATATATGTAATGATGTAAATTTATTATATATTTGTTATTTATGGTTTGTAGTATATATCATTGTTATGCTTATTTTATATCATATTTCTTTTTTTTAATTTTTACTTTTTATGTGTATGAATGTACTATCTGCATGTAGGTTTGTGCACCTGAGTCTTGCAATGCAACGGAGGTCAGAGAGGATGTCGGATTCCCTGGAACTGGAGTTCTCCTGGAATTCGAATTAAAGATGGTTTTCAGCTGCCATGTGGGAGCTGGAGATTGAACCCAGGTCCTCTGCAAGAACATTCAATGCTCCCAACCACTAGGCTACCTCTCCGGCCCTCATATTTCATATAATATATAATGATATAGTACTAAACAATACTATTGTAAGTTCCAAATGCTAGTTTGGTGGACTAACAAATGCCTCCAGTGGTGCTGTAAACCCACTCCGTAGGCTTTTCCATATTCTGTGCATAAATATTTGGAAGAATAGATAAAATATAACTTTATTCCACCATGGATGCCCTAATTTCAGATGAAGGAGTAAGAAGCAGTTCTGGTGCCTGTGGAGAGTTAGCTCAAGATTTCTCTTCTTTCTCTAGCATTTTGACACATGCGCCTCACAGGCTTCCTGACTATTCTTTGCTTAGGTGCGGCCTCAGCTGCTCCATTACTGGATCCCAGCTTGGATGCAGAATGGCAGGAGTGGAAGAAAAAATTTGGGAAAACATACAGTCCGGTGGGTAACAAGGAAACTGCTCTGAGGGACTCCAGGGAGGAAGGCCCTTGCTGTTGGGAATGTATGGGGACAACAGAAGATATAGAGGCCACCACCCCAAATGAATTTCCCAGAGACATGCATGGAGAACACAAAGTGGCAGTCAGCCCTGTTCCTCAGGGTGTGCGGAGTGGGTTGTGTGGGAAACGGAGATTTCTCTCTATAGCCCTGCCCAAGCAAGTCCACTCAGTCAGTTATGGGCTTAGATAGAATGAGAAATAACTTGTTATATTTATGTCTAGAATGAAGAAGGACGCAGGAGGGCATTATGGGAGGACAACAGGGCAATGATCCAAAGGCACAATAAGGAGTATGAGGAGGGGAAGCACAGCTACACCCTGAGGCTGAATCAATTTTCAGACATGGTGAGTGTGTAATTGCTTCATATCCACTGATTTCCTTCAGTTCTTTAAAGTAGCCTCTGGCATTTCAATGTTTTATTGACTTTCTCTAAGACCCAAGAAGAATTCAGAACGCAATGCTTAGGATTGATACCACCTGAAGAGTGGAACAAAAACCAGAAAGGTCTGGTTGGTGATGTCCCCAAATCTGTGGATTAGCAAGAGAAATGCTGTGTGACTCCTGTGCAGGATCAGGTATGAAGTGTCTCAGTCTCACTATCCATTGTACCCAGGGAAGGTGTGAAGTAGATGGGGTCCTTATTTTTGCTGACTTTGGGGCTATCCGTAGCTCCTCTTTTGATGACTGTTGAGCTCTGTCAGTTGTTGTCAGAGCTGATCTTTGGCTGGGTATGTTGAGTTCTGTCAGTTATTGTCAGAGCTGATCTTTGGCTGGGTAAGTTGAGCTCTGTCGGTTGTTGTCTGAGCTGATCTTTGGCTGGGGATGACAATCTTTTCTTCCCCATTCAGGGTCTTGTAATGGTTGTAGGGCTTTAAGGATGGCTGGTGTCCTTGAAGGACAGATGTTCCAGAGGAAATGTTCTATACAGCCACCTGCTGTAACTGTTCTAATAAATGGAAAATGTGCTTCTTTTCAACCAGAGGAAAGAACTGGGGCCGCAATGGCTCCATGAAGATAGCGACCACTCTGCCATCAGCACAGGAGCCAGCTACTGCACAGAGTGAGCTGTTGGAGAGTGACAGGAAGGACTGGACTGGGGACAGCACATAGGGCAGAGGACCTTTCCCATCCCAGTCATCAGCCTGTGCTGCCTGGGTTCCACCACTTCAGTCACTGAATCTTCACACTGGGATATGAATTCTGCCTCTAACCCATGATCACAACTTTAATCAATGTTCTAAACTGCTTTGTGTTAATGATTCACATAATGATGTTTAATAAAACATACTACATATGCAACTGACCACAGACTCCAGCTCCACCTGTCAAGGTTTCCAACCTTCCCACACAGGGGCAGTGCTCCAGGCATGGATTCTGTGTGGACGGCTGCTGGAGCTTCCAGGCTCTTAGGCGTCTTTAGAACCAATTGTTCAAAGACACATGGTGAGATGCAGGAATTGCAATCCTTTACTGAAGGGGAAATGCGCAGATGATTGGACCTGTGCTGCAGCTGGCCAGGCCCCAAGAAGGCCAAAAAGGGAAGGGGAGGGGCTCTTTGACAAGGGTCACTAACACAGTTCCCATGTCACTAAGTTCATACAATGCAAGCTTTTATTGAGCACATTCCCTAGCTTGAATCATGCCAGGTAGGCCAATGTCTGGTCTTTTCCCTGCAGGTAGTTTTTATAGACTAACCTCTCAGATCTCCACATCCACCATGTTCCATGTTCTCCTGTGTCACCACCAGCTGGGGACCAAGTGTTCAACTGTGTGAGGCTATGGGATGTATTTCACATTCAATCCACAGGAAGTAGTGACAGCTGTGATTTTGTAACATTTTGCCTGTGTAATTGTTACACTTGAAGGTGGATCAATCAGGATTGTTCTATCCTCATTTACAAGGAACTTATTTAGGTGACAGATAGAGAACAAAATTGCACAACCCGCTGCTCATGCCAGACTCCCAAAGCTGGTCACTGGTCTGCACTGCCTTCCTCATGCACCAATTACATGCCAGGAATGTATGGAACAACACATCTCCAAAACAGAAATCATCCCCCACACACTGGCAGCCCAAGGCCTCCCACTGTAGGCTGGACCACTGCAGTTTTTGTCCAGCCACCTACTCTATTGCAGTGATTCAATAAAATATTCCTCCTTTTGTGCTCTAAGTGGTGAATGTGCTAACCACCCCCAAATCCCTTCCCTGTCTACTATACTTAGGATGCTTTCCTTCTCTTTCAGGATCCTCTTTCTATTTTCATCACACACACACACACACACACACACACACACACACACACACACATAGAGACAAAGAGAGAACTGGCATAACACTATTCCCCCAAAGCTCAGGGATGGTCAAGGAAGAAGAGACAGAAAGATTGTAAAAGCTAGAGACAGTATATGACTGTACAGAAACAGTGTCTCCTGAGCACAAGACAGTTATACTGACAAACTCGGTGGTTGTCAGGACATGCACCTGAGCCAGGCCAGCTCTTGAGCAAAGACTGGGAGGTGGCCAGGAAGCACCACTCCTAGCTGGGGCACTGTTGGGAAGTTATAGCTGCAAGGAGGGGGAGAGTCTTATCTGTGAGTGTGTGAGCGTGTGGAAATCAGCCACACCCAGGAGATGGTTCTGTTCTAAGCAGTATTTGAGTAACACAAACTGGATTCCATGGGCTGTAAAATAAAAAAAGGGGATCTGAATTTATGTGGTGACTGAGGTAAAGTAGATCAGGAGTTGCTGGGGTGGTGAATGTGATTAAAATATATTGTATGAAATTTTCAAAGAAGTAACATAATTAATACTTAAATATAAATATTATTTAAAATAAATGAATTCCCAAGAATAAGCCTAACCATGGTGGTCAAGGACCTCTATGAAATGAAAAGTCTGATGAAGAACCTTGGGCTGGAAAGGTCCTCCCCCATGTCATGGACTGCCATCATCTTGTAAAATTCATCTAGTGATTCAACAGTTCCTATTACAATTCCAGTGAATTCTTCACAAACAGCAAACCATGATTTTACAACTTCTATAGAAGCACAAAAGACAGTAAATAGGTTTTAGGAAGAAACATTTGTAGGGGCTGGATAGACGGCTCAACGGTGTGTGTTGTAGAAGACCCAGGCTCAAACCTGAGCACACACAAGGCAGGCACCAAACATCTGTAACTCCAGTTCTTGGGGAAATGAAACTGTCTTCAGTTCTCCTCAAGCATTGGACAAGGTTGGACTACATACATGCAGGGAATACACTCATACACTTAAAACAAAAATAAGTAAGTAAGTAAGTAAATAAATAATCAATCCTGAGCAGGTAGAGCAATGCTGGAGGGATCCTAATATCTGATCTTAGATTACACTACTGAGTCACAGTAACAAAAGCAGCATGGAATTAAACATGCACACACAAACCAAAGGAGTAAAACCAGAGGACGCAGGAGTAAGCCCACAAGAATCAGCCCATCTTGCAAGGGAGATGTCAAAACCACACACTGCCAGCTCCCCTCCTTCAACCAGCCTGTGCCCTGCATCCTCTCTTTCCCCATCCCCGCGTCCCTCCTAGCCTCCATTTCCCTTCCTGGCAGGATGTAATGGAGTCAAAGTCAAGATCAGGTTCCTGGCCTTCGGGTCCAAAATCCCCAGCAACGGAGCTCCAGAGCCTGGGAAAATCCAAAGTGGAAGGAGAGGAAAGAAAGCTGTGTGTTGTCTGTGCAGGAGGGTGAGAAGGGAGGCAGGCAGCAGCCAGCAGCACTGCAGTCCCTGGCCTTAACCAGCTCCATGCATCAAAGGCAGCCTGCTAGGACCCCGACCCCCAAAATGCAGCCTAACAGTACCAGCTGCGTCAAATGTTGCAGCGTCTTGGCATTTGTCTTCATCCGCACCTCTGGACACTGGTGAGACAGGGAAGAAGGACAAAGCAGAAGGATGTGGAGAAGTCTGACTGTGGAGACTGGACTGGAGTGTGAGTGCCCACCACCGGGCACTGTGCCCTGGACACTAAGAAGGGCACTCGGGCTTGCTGTGAGCACAAGCAAAGCACGAAACCCAGAGATGTAAGATCGCCTGCAAGTGAAGGAAGCAGTTTGGAGCAGAGTGCAAGGACCTGTTCCAGGCCTGGGGACAGTGTGACTTGAAAACTGCATTGAAGACTAGGACAGGACATCTGTCACAAGACAGTCACCATCTCCAAGCCCCATGGGAAGCTGACCAAGCCCCAAGCATCTAAGAAGAAAAAGGGAACAGGAAGGCAAGAAGCAGAACACGGATGCTGGACTAGAGATGCCATTTTATGTGTAACAGGACAAGGTCATCAGCAATTGGGCTATGAACCGTTGCATTTATACCACTGTACCCACTCACACTGGCAGACCGATGCCCCGCACTGTATGCGGGACTACTCCAGTATCTGTCCAGCCATCTGCTCTCTTGCGGTGTATTCTAGAATGTGTTCCTCCTTTTCTTGTCTAAATGGTGAATTTCCCTAACAATCCACAAATCCCTTCCCTGGTCTACTACCATTTGGATGCTTTCCTTCTCTTGCAGGGACCCCTTTCTATTTTCGAGAGAGAGAGAGAGAGAGAGAGAGAGAGAGAGAGAGAGAGAGAGAGAAACAGAGAATCTAGGTTAAACATGTAAGAGAAAATACAAGGTGTTCTAGTTTGTCTTCCATTGATGTGACAAAACACTCTGACCAACACCAACTTGGGGAGGAAAGGGTTTATTCAGCTTACATCTCCTGGGTCACAGTTCATCTCTTAGGCAGCCCAAGGCAGGAACTCAGGGCAGGAACCTGGAGGCAGGAGCTGAAGCACAGACCATGGAGGAATGCTGTTCACTGGCTTGCTCCCCTGGCTCATGCCCAGCCTGCCTTCTTATACGGTACACAACAACCTGCCCAGGGTGGCACCACTCATTGTGGGCTGGGCCCTCCCACACTGCTCGACCATCAAGACATTACTCCACAGATGTGGCCACAGGCCAATCCAATGGAGCCAATTCCCCAATTGTGGCTCCCTCAACCCAGGTGTGTCAAGTTGACACTAAAGCTATCCAGCACACAAGGTCTAGGTCCCTGGCTCTTGTTTCCTTTGCTTAATTTACTTTTCAGTTCTATTTATTCATAAGGTCATCCTTTACGCCCTCATGAAAACTCCATGCAGTAAAAGTGTCACATTTTCATTATCCATTCATCTACTGACAGACATCCAGGCTCTTGTTCTCTTGTCTGTTTTGAATCGTGCAGCAGGAAACATAGGTGAGCTTGGGTCTGTGGTGTGGTGACTCTGCATCCTTCTAGTTCATTCTCAGGGGTGTTATAGCTGGGTAATGAAGTGGTTCTAACTTCAGCTTTCTGAGGAAGATCCACACCCAATTCTCCAGAGGCCACGTTGCTTTGCTTTCTCATCAGTGTCTTACAATCCTTCCTCTTTCCTCACATCCTGGCCACCACGTGTTAGGTTTATTCGAACCCGAGTCCAAAAATCCCCATACCGACAAAGGAACAGCAAAGAGTGCAATATGCAAACAGGCATTTATTGCAAGGCTGGCTAGCCAGGGTCAAGCCTTCTTCCCGACGGGCAGGTCAGGACAACCTAGGCAAGACCCTGAGCAAAGGGGTCGGGTTATATTTATAAGTCCTTCAGGCCTTTGTCCTGAAGCCCACGCTTTTTTTGGCCAACCGTTTTGTACCAGCACATATAATTGTAACCTATCAGTTTAAACACGCCTTACCTATTATCCAGTGGGTTTTTTTTTTATTTAATTTTATTTATTTCTGTATGTGTATGAATGTACTGTCTGCATGCAGGTTTGTGCACCCGTGTCGTGTAATGCCACGGAGGTCAGAAGAGGGTCTCGGATTCCCCTGGAACTGGAGTTCTCCTGGAATTGGAGTTTCAGACGGTTTTCAGCCGCCATGTGGGTGCTGGGGATCGAACCCGGGTCCTCTGTAAGAGCGGTCGGCGCTCTTAACTGCTAGGCCATCTCTCCAGCCCATCCAATGGGTTTAACAATTAACATTGCATAGTTCCCGCTCAAACAATGAAACCCCCCAACTCTCACGTAGATAAAAAGCTTTGAACATTTGCTTGTGGACAGTGAAACCTTCCAAATGTCACGTAGATAATAGCGTTGAACATTTGCTTGTGGGCAGGCTTTAGCAAGCCATGAGTAAGCTACTTTGGGCTGTAATTAGAAACTTTCCTCCTGATGGCCTGGTTTCTCTCTGCACATCCATTGGGGTCTGTCCTTACACATGCACTGTCCTCTGTTCACCTGATGCCATCCTGATGGGTCAGAGGAATCTCACGGGAGTTGTAGCACCTGCGCTACTGCATTTCCCAAAGGGTTGGGCAAGGGGCTGAGGATATAAAGAAAGACAGCGGGTCATCTGTGCTGAGGAGATGCCAGATGCCGGTTCTTGAAGAGAAAGGGGGCCCTTATATACAGGCTTACAGCACAAGTGAAAAAACCAAGGTCAGAATTTCATGCCCCCAGGCACAGGTGGTTCTCTGCTGTGGGTGGGTCAGGCCTTCTTGGAAGGAGGGTATCAAGATGTTCCAGCAAGATAAGTGCTTGGTCAACAAGCTGGTCAGCAGAGTCCCCTGGGGGCCAGGACCCAACAAGGAGTTTTAATTTGAAGAATCCTGGTGGCTAAGGAATACTTCCTGAAATATTTTCCAGGTTTTTTAGATCATTATCTGTTTACTAGCCAATTTTTTCGGTGGCTGATTGCTTTGATGCCCAATTTTGAAGTGATATGTAGAATATTAACCCCCATCTGATACATATTTGTCATAATTTCCGTAATGCTTTATTGCAATGTGGTGATGATTTTCTTGGTCGTGTGTTAAGTTTATTGACTTTCTGTAATCACATCTG
The DNA here is from genome assembly GCA_009823505.1 of Rhizomys pruinosus. NCBI lineage: Eukaryota > Metazoa > Chordata > Mammalia > Rodentia > Spalacidae > Rhizomys > Rhizomys pruinosus. The sequence goes on from VZQC01001901.1 coordinate 47,887, forward strand.
GCATCTCCTACAATTATTTCCCGTTAAGAGTCCTCTGGAGAAAGTTTTAACCCATGCTTAATCTTGAGGTCTTTTGACTATATTTTCCTTCAGCCGTTTCTTTTTTTTTTTGGTCTTTTTGAGACAGGGTGCCTCCCAAGTGCTAGGATTAAAGGTGTACACCACCACGCTGGGCAGTTTCAACTATTACACTAAGATCTCTGATCTTCTCTGATTTTCTTTGGATGCTGAGATCCAGCACTGGTATTTGTCATCTAATTTTACCAAAGCCTTTGGCTGGAGAAGTTGGCATTAATGCTTTGACACCATTTTTTTTTTTTTTTTGTCTTTTTGAGACAGAGTGTCCCTGTAGTCCCAGCTGTCCTGAAACTCACTCTGTAGACCAGGCTGGCCTTGAACTCACAAAGATCTGCCTGCCTCTGCCTCCTGAGTGCTAGGATTAAAGGTGTGTGCCACCTGGCCCTGCCTTTTCTTACAGTAGATTGTGATAACACAGAGACCACAGTTAGTCCCTGTGCAGAGAATTAGAGACTGTGAAGTGTTCATCCTTAAATGGGATCTCTGAATAACTCTCCTCAACTCAGAGCTCAGGGATTCTCAAGGAAGAAGAGACAGAAAGATTGTAAAACTTAGAGTCAGTATATGACTGTATGGAAATAGTGTCTCCTGGGCACAACACAGTTACACTGACAATCACATAGGTTGTCAGGACATGTACCTGAGCCAGGCAAGCTCTTGAGCAAGGACTGGGGAGGTGGCCAGGAAGCACCACTCCTAGCTGGGGAACTGCTGGGAAGTTATAGCTGCAGGGAGGAGGAGAGTCATTTATCTGTGAGTGTGTGAGCCCTGGGAGATCAGCCACACCCAGGAGAAGGTTCTGTTCCCAGCAGGATTTGAGTAACACAAACTGGATTCCATGGGCTTTAAAGTAAAAAAAAAGATCTGAATTTATGTGGTAACTGAGATAAAGTAGAGGAGGAGTTGCTGGGGTGGTGAATGTGATTAAAATATATTGTACGAAATTCTCAAAGAAGTAACAATTTGTATTTAAATAAAAATATTATTTAAAATAAATGAATTCCCCAGAATAAGCTTAACCAAGGTGGTCAAGGACCTCTATGAAATGTTAAGAGACCAAGGAAAAGTCTGATGAAGAACCTTGAGATGGAAAGGTCCTCCCCATGTTGTGGATGGCCATCATGTTGTAAAATTCATCTAGAGATTCAACAGTTCCTATTACAATTCCAAGGAATTCTTCACAGAGCAGCAAACCACAATTCTACAATTTATAAGGAAGCACAAAAGAGAGTAAATAGCTTTTTTTATTTTTTATTTTTTTGTCTTTTCAAGACAGGGTCTCCCTCCAGCCCCAGCTGTCCAGAAACACACTCTATAGTCCAGGCTGGCCTTGAACTCACAAAGATCCTCCTGCCTCTGCCTCCCAAGTGCTAGGATTAAAGGTGTGGGCCACCACGCCCAGCAGTAAATAGGTTTTTTTGATTTTTCACATAAATTTATTTTTATTTTTTAAACAAATCTAGAACCGTGTTCCCGCCCATTGCCCAACCAGCCAGAGCTCATACATTCTGCCAAACATGCTTTTCATCTCTTTCTCAGCCTTTCTCATTATTCTCCATGAGGAAGTTGACTGTTTTGAAAAGAAGTTCACTATTTCAGTCAGTTCTTTGTTGCAGTCATTTCGGTTGTTGTTGGTGTTGTTGTTGTTTCCAATATGCATTACGCCCAACTGCTTTGGACAAAAGCTCAGGGGGCCCTACACAAGAAATACTTACAACTAGGTAATTGGCACTAGCATCCACAGATGAGGGATACCGTTCTTCTGGGACTGTGTTACTTCACTCAGCATGATGTCCTCTAGCTCCAGCCATTTTCCTGCAAAGCTCATGATGTCATCTTTCTTTACTGCTGCATAGAACTCCATTGTGTAGATGTACCACATTTTCTCTATCCACTCATCAGTTGAGAGGCATTTAGGTTGGTTCCAGCTCCTTGCTATTGTGAAGAGAGCTGCAGTAAACATGGCCGTGCATGTATCTCTGTGGTGGCGTAAGTCTTGAGGGTACATGCCCAGGAGTGCTATGGCTGGGTTGGGTGGCAAGTTCATTCCAAGTCTTCCATGGGTTCTCCACACTGCTTCCCATAGTGGCTCTACTAGCATTTTTCATTGTATACCATAGTGCCATCAGGGCTTATAATAAAGAACCCATACTATCTAGAAGGCTGATTACTAACCCATGATAGATGGCTGATATTTTAGGTATGTTTTTCTGAAGTTATGTGACGCTTCACATTTAAATCTTTTTTTTACATCCATCCCCCATTAAGGCAGCAGTTTAAATGTTATGACCATGTAAACTACTTCTTTAGCACTTACACTTTTTTTCCACAATTGAGAAAAATATATACTAAACAGGGCAATGAAAAAAAAATGACCATTCTATGACAGAAATATATTATTTTCTGCCAATAAATGTCTTCTTTAAAAATTAGCAAAATAAGAGGAGAGAAGCTGAGGAATGTCCCCAGTGCAGTGTCAACACATTTCATGTTTTCTTGTTGTTTTGTTTTTAAAAAAAAAAAGCATTAAGACATGAAATTTGGGCTGGAGACATGACTGAGTGGTTAAGAGAACTGACTGTGTTTGTACAAGAGCTGGGTTGGAATCCCAGCAACCACATGGCTGTCAACAACTGTCCCTGAAGAGATAGCAATTAATTTGATGTTGCAAATGAGCTAATATACTTTCCCCTCCCAGAATTCCTGTGCTCTTGTGCAAGTCTTAGGTTGTGAACACCCAAAACACACAGGTCAGTTTTACACGTTTAAGTGGGAGTGCTGGCTTCTGATATTTTCTTTTATTTATTTATTTACTTTTAATTTTTTTATTTTATTTTTGTATGTGTATGAGTGTAGTGTCTGCATGTAGGTTTGTGCACCCATGTCATGCAATGCTGCGGAGGTCAGAAGAGGGTGTCGGATTCCCCTGGAACTGGAGGTCTCCTGGAATTGGAGTTACAGATGGTTCTTAGCTGCCATGTGGGTGCTGGGAATCAAACCCGGGTCCTCTGCAATAGCAGTCAGCACTCTTAACCGCTAGGCCATCTCTCAAGCCCTGATATTTTCTTTTACAAACCATTTAAAAACAACTTAGCACACAGTATGTTTTGAACTCTGAAGGATGCATGTGTTCATTTATGCATGCAATTAACATGTGGTTAACTCTGGAGTTGGAACTCAACTGAAAGTTGCTTTAGAAATCCGTCATGTATAGAGGAGAGTTAAGAAAAAAAACCAACAGCAGATACACTGTGTGGACAAAGTGTACATGTTATAGTGAACACTTACACACATTCATAAACACACACACAGACACATACACACATATTAAATTAGGTCAAAACTTGTGGAAAGGAAGCACTCTAATGTTTTTCCATGTTGTTATATGGCTCATCTTGTCAGATACATAACTTAGTGGATGAAGGACTCTGTGTCCAGCAGGGCAGCTGCTTGAAGGAGAGTCCAGTGGACCTTGCATCCTTTGTGTGTATCAGAATGCCCAATACCAGTGGATACATGTGCTGCCAAGGGCAACATAACCACCCACTTGTGTGTACCTTCCACAGCAGCTGGTAGAGGTGGTTTTGAGCTACCAGTGGGGTGTGTTCTGATGGGACACTCTAGGAGATCACAGCTGTTGTGGATTAGATCTATCCCCAACAGTTCTTGATGAGCTTTATGATGGATCCTTTGGAAGTGACAGCAGCATGCATGGAGTCTCTTACTAGCAGTGTGCTGTAGTGAGGGATATTCCATTTCATGGTCCTGGGAGCATGCAGGTTGGAAGGCAAAGTCTGTTTCCTTCTCCAACAAGCTCAATGTGCTTACAGCTGATGCACATCTGGATACTGAACAGTGTGTAGGTTCTCAGTGTCTGATTTCACATTCCACCTTGACTTTTTTTTTACTTTTTAAGGTTTTATTTGTTTATTTAATGTTATGAGAGTTACTCCTGAATGTATGTGCACCTGTGTCATATGATGCCTGTGGAGGCCAGAGGACCCAGGTTGTCAGCAAGAGCTGCCAGTATTCTTAACTGCTGAACCATATCTCCACCCTAATTCATTGTTTTTTTTTTTTATTTTACCCTTTCATGCCTTGCTACTTCCTGGTTACTTTTTATTTGAAGACCAATACCACTGAAGGGTTAACATTATATCAAGAAGTTTATTTTTATTCCAGGACTGAGGCTTTCCTTTGATCTTTTGTTTACTTCATTGCCAGCAGAAATCAACTGAGGGAGCCTCATGAAGGAAGCCTGCTGTGGTATCAGTCCAGAGTCCCAGGCAGAAACATGTGCCCTCAGGTGAGTCTTCCCCATGGAAGAATATATAGCAGCAGACAGAGAACATGCCCCTGAACTGGGCACTCACAGCACATAGCAGAAACCAACCCAGGAGAGTGGAGGCCCTCAGATACAATTTCTGATTGAGCTTTTCGGCATGAAAGAACTTCCTATTGCTGAACTTCAGATCTTTTTTTTCCCCAGATCTATGCAATTTTATATCAAAGGATAAAGAGAATTAACCTCTGCACAAAATGACTGACAACAGACATCCAGGGAACCTCAAAATAAACAATAATATGTAACTAGTTTAGCAAGAAGGCACGATTATGAGATTTCATATAAAAAGTCCTGGGACGGGGGCTGGAGACATGGCGTAGCAGTTAAGAGCGCAGACTGCTCTGGCAGAGGACCAGGGTTCAATCCCCAACACCCACATGGCGGCTGAGAACCATCCATAACTCGGATTCTAGGAGAACTCCAGTTCCAGGGGAATCTGACGCTCTCTTCTGACCTCCACAAGATTGCAAGACACGGGTGCACAATCCTGCATGCAGACAGTACCTTCATACACATAAAATAAATAAATAAAATAAAAAAAAAAAAGTCCTTGGAGACAAGGCACATGCCCTCACCAGGAGACAAAACAGCAATTTCCGTGGCTAGCAGCTACTCAAATCCTCTTTAATCCCATGCATTTCTAGGCCTCTGTCCGTGGCCTACAAACTCTCCCCCAACACTTGGCATAGTCCTCAGCAGAATTCCACCCCAGGGAAGTTATCCATCTTCCCGGGCAGCTGGGGAGGCACAGGGGTCCAAACACAGCATGTGGTACTCTGTGCAGCAACTGCCACCTCCTGGACCCCATGGAGAGCTGGTGTGAGGTGGACGGAACCCCTGTCCTTAGAAGAGGCTCTGCACACCTGGCTGTTCCTGACTGCACTGAAGGCTGACCATGAAGACGCCCTAGGGTGGGGACTTAAGGCCTGTGAGCTTCACGCTGTGGAGGAGAAACTGGAATGTGATGTGGAGTGTGAGGTGAGGCCGCAGAGTATGAGCGAACGCTCCACCTGCAGCTACATGCTTCTCTGATAACTCCGCAGTGATAGAGGTAGAGCAGGCCCTGGGTCAGAATGGTCAGGCTCAAGGGCAGAGGACAGCTATCAAGCATACAGTCCCTAAGCTAAGATAGAGTTTGGAGATCTGGAAAGAAGTACAAAAGAAATGGGAGAAAACCGGTCTCAGCCTGGTTGCTGGACCTCAGGGATGAAGGCAAAGAATGTTTCTCTATAACTGTTGATAAATTGGAAGAGTTCATCACTATTATCACTTCCTTGTAGTCCTGAGACCACAGAATCAAGGAGGACACAGCACTCGGCTGGATGACAGCTGGAACTCACTTAATATGGACCAAGGCTGGTGAATTGAGAGACATTTGTGACACAGACTTAATGAGATAGTCCCAGAGTTGGGAATGTGCCAGGCTGTGTTGGACATTAACTCCCATGGCCCAGATACAGAGCACTTCACTACTAGAAGGAGGGATATTTAATCATAGTCACTGCTCTGGAAAGGGAATTTGGGACTTTGGCTGTGGTACTAACTCCCTATGTGGGCCATCAGATGCAAGAGGGGACTGCAGCAATGCAGCCCTGGGCAACACAGAGAGCAAGAGAAAGGGGGTAGCAGAATGAGCTGCCCAGATAGTCCCCAAGGTTGTCACCTTACCCCAGTGGCACCTGCTCAGCTCCACCATTTATCTTGGCTTGGTGATTTGAGCCTGTCACCCTGGAAACAACCTAAGACAGGTGTACTATGTCACTATGTTGACATTATTCTGCTAACTTTGATTCTATTGCAGATTGGAATCAGCAGCTGTTCCTGAGAGCTGGGTTATGGGAACAGAAGATGAATGACTGCAAAGTACAGGGACCTGGCTGTCTGCCAAATGCTTGGGAGTGGTCTGGTCAAGTAAACCCAAAGCTACACCAAAGCCTTTAATTGGCGAGCTTGAAGCACCATCAAGCCTTTGGAAGTTGTAAGGGTATTGAAGAATATTCATCCTTCACTTGGATTAGCTACTAAGTTCATTGTATACTTCATGGTAAAGAGTTGTAATTTGGGATTGGACTGATGCATCAGACTGACTCTTTGTAGCTGCCAAGCAGGCTATTGGTGAAACATAGAAGCTTAAGTCCTCAATCAGACCCCGTCATTTGCATTAGATGTGATCATTGACACAGTAGGTTTTGTTTGGGGCTGGTTTCAACACACAGGGAAGAAGCAAGCACCCATAGGATTTGGGTCACAAACTTAGAAGGGGCTGAGGTCTGCTAGACCCTTATTGAGAAGCAGTAGCAGCAGTTATGCAGCCTTGCAGGCTTGTTAACACACTGCTGGGAGAAGCAAAGTGCTGATGGGGACTGCACACCCCCTTGCCAGATGAGTGTGGTCTTGGTTACCCACTGCAAAGGGAGAAGTGGCTCAAACCCTTACTTTGGATAAGTGAGGAGCCTATGTGGACAGAGGGAACACTAAGTACTAGTCCTCTTATAGCTGAGTTACCAATATTCTGCTACCAATAGAATATATAACACTGTCTAACATGACAGAGCCCATGGAGCCAAGACGCTGGGAGAAGAGACGATCACATCTCCTGATAACTGCTATTTTGATGCTTCCAACAGGAGGCCACAGGCTACATGGACAGCAGTGTCTTTCCAGTTGTTCCCTGACACTACCTGGACAGAGACAGCAGCCATTCAAGCAGACAGTTGTCTGAATTCAGGGCTGTATGGCAGATAGTTGTGAGTGAGCCCTTCCTTCACATGTGCACTGTTGTTAATCAGGAGATGCACAAGGAGCTTACTCTGCGGACACCCACATTGCACATCAAGGAATGGACAGTGGCCACCGGTGCCTGTGTGGCCACCGCACATGGGAAGACTTCTGGAACGTAGGGAAACTGTGGCAGTTTATCGTGTGACAAAGCATAAACCCCTGCTCAGCGCAGGGCATGATGATGCTGATGTGTTGGCCTGTGTTTGGTGGATGCAAAGGTTGGCAGTAGAGGACGCCAGTGTAAGGTATCATCTATGACATGGGCAGACAGGAAGCAAGACCATAACACAGGCAAATGCCCGATGGACACTAGGCTTGTCTCAGGAGGAGGTGTGGAATGCCCGCTGGGGATGACCTGTGTGTGACCAGGCATTCTTGAGGCAGAGGCATCTGACAAACACGCCTGGTCAGATGCGGAGGGAAGAAGTGCCCATATAGGTCTGGACACACTTCTGTGTGGTGTGGACAGTGTTATATACTGGGAGGTGACAGGTGCCATCCTGTTTTACTGACAGACAAGCCACATTCAAGCTTGGCCTACCCAGAACGTCACTGAGTGGCAGTTGCTTGTGCTGTGCACCCTCAGGCATCAAGAATGATAGAGAGATATGATTGTCTATTGAAAGGCAAGTTGCAGGTAGGAACAGATCCCCCATTTCACAAAGCCTGGAAATTCCACCTCCATGGAGTCCTACCTAGATGGCCTAAATGCACAGCCTTGGAAGCCTAGGCTGGCCTCATTAGAGGTTCTATTACAGAAAGAGCAGCTTCCCTGAGAATTGTCTCAGAGGAGGAGGACCCCCTCCTGAACCCACAGTTGGGGCCTCTGAAGTAGTTGTTGGTGGCATGTGAAGCCATGAACACAAACCTGGGAGACAAAGAGCTCTGAGCACTGTGGGAAAGGCTTGTGGCTTTCTTAGACATGGGAATAAAGAAACAAACAACCTCCCACAGTGACAGTGTGGCCAGGTAGCTTTACCCTGTGGAGGTCCCTGGGTCATCCTGGCTGAGATCTGAAAGGTACATTAGTGGCAGGATTATGGCCCATTTCAGATTGGCCAGTCACAGTGATGCACAGGCTGTGTTGGGAAAGACTCTCCAGGGGCCTAGGCCAGGGAAACAGCCACTAGCAGGCCCCCTGCTGAGTTGGGATGAGACAGTGACCTGCATGCTCCCAGAGCTCAGGGATTTCCCATAACGGTTTTCATGGCTACCCTGTCTTTCTGTCCAAGATGATGACAGGAAAGAGCATTATCTCTCGGGCACAGATATGCCCAGAGTGAAAATGTGTGCCATTGCTGGGTGTGTAAGGAATTCCCTGCACACTCGGCTGATGGCTGATGCCACTGAAAGCCTCCTGAAATGGGACCAGCAGCAAACACACCACGGAAGCCACTTGACAGAAACAGGTTTGGATCTTTAGTAGGTTGGGACAGCTTTCTCAAACAGTACACAACAATTTATCAGTATATTACAAATTGTACTCGTGATTTTAACTCTCCTATCAGTTATTTGTTCTTTCCATTATCCAGCTCTGGCTTCTGGTTTAACCTTTATTTTTGTCACTTTCAGTGGAGCTTGGGAGCAGTCTGAGTGACACCTGACCCAAAGGAAGCCCCTGTGGCCTTCGTTGAAAGGTCTGGTCTCGGGTTTTCAGAGTCCTCCCTTCAGAGAAAGGCTTGGGCTCTCCATGAAATCCTGGGGGAGCCATGTGGGGCAGAGTGTTCTGTGAGGCCTCAGGAGCTAAAGATGTGCTTGGTGCAGCAGCACTGATTGCATAACTGCTGCACTTGAGAACTAAATACTAAATACTTTCACTGTAATTGGAGCTGTTTCTCAACATCATTATCTTGGAAACTGTCAGTATGCAGAGCAGCACACGTGGTGATGACATTGCCCTGATCCTGGACAGAACACAAGGGATTCAGGGAATCTGACTGATAAAATCACCTGTGCAGCTCTGCACCTGGGTGGGAACTTACAGCAAACACACCTGTGAATCCAGGCCTAGCTGAGCCCACGTGGTGGAGTGAATGCACCAGCACTCACCAGAGCTTCCCAAGGTGGAACAGAGGCTGAGGCAGAATGTGTTCATGTCAGAGATGATGGGTGAGGTTCCCAGAACCCTGGTTACCTGCAATCAGACTCCATATTTGAAGGACAACTTTTTATCACAGAAACATATTCCACAATTCCACAATATAAGGCCGTTGACCAGATAATGATGGCCTTGGGAGACTTGGGGAATTTTCATAGGACAAGACAGTTTCCATGCATTAAATGAATGGGAAATGTTAACATTTCATAAAGACATTATAGAACAAAAATTCAGGGAGAATTATCTCTTGGAGTAATATAAGATCAAAGGAATGTGGAAAAAACTAGTTTGTCATGACATTATGTCTAAGCACAGTATTTATTACATGGGAGTGCTTCTTAGTATTTCTTATACAAGGCTGCTTGAGCTTTTGTCCAAGCCTTTTCTAAGATATTATAGAGTAGTTAAAAGTATCAGGCTGGTGTAACTTAGCCTTTATGGATGCATAACAACTATACTTAATGCCCACACCAATTTGGCCAAGGGTCTTTGTTATTTTTGTTTTTTAGTTTTTTCGAGACAGGGTCTGCCTGTAACCCCAGCTGTCCTGGAACTCACTCTGTAGACCAAGCTGGCCTTGAACTCACAAAGATCCGCCTGCTTCTGCCTCCCATGTGCTAGCATTAAAGGCGTGCACCACCACGCCCGGCTTGGCCAAGGGTCTTAAGGGATAACTTTGTTCCTTGCCCTCAGAGGTCAACTAAGTCCCAGGGGCTATGCATTTGGGCATCTCTTGAGATGTCCTGCAAATGTGAGTCACCAGTCTTCCTGTACAGGGAAGTCTTGGAGATTCACTAATGGGACTTCAGCCAGTGTCCAGCTATAAAGAGGAAAGTCTGCTCATGCTTCAAAATGGGAAGCCTGGTCTAGCAAGACCTGACTTTGTCCTCAAGTGGATGGAACTGGTGATTGAAAAGCAAAAAGGATCCAGGGGCTCCCGCCAAAAAAATCCTGAGTGACCCTTGAGGACCAGATCTTCAACTGACCTTGAGAAAACAAAAACCTTGGTTAATCTGGGCTAACTGTGTGGCCTTAAACTTCCAACAGGAAAGTATAACCAGAAATAAATAAATAGTAAGGCCTGAGAAATTGTACTTCCGGTATAAAACTTGAGATCTTAGTAAAAAGACAAAAAGTTAAAAAAAAAAAAAAAAGAGCACAGTTGTTTTGCCTGTCTTACTGGCAAGTGCAGCTACCCTGTGGCTGCCACTGCTTTCATCATCCTTCAAAGACATGAGACACAGCTTTTCAACCTTCCAATAATGGACTGACATCTCTCCAAGAACCCTCCAAACCTCAGTGGCCAGAGTGGAGACTGCTAATAGACATCCAGCTTATGGACTATAGCTATACTACGAGGGTTGCAAGACCTCTTCAGAGTATAGACTGCGCCATTGTTGGACTACCCAGGCTGTAGCACAGTGACACGGTACAAGAAGGAAGTCGGTGTTTACTGGACATCATTTGGTGACCATGGGAAGGGAAACACCCCAGTGTTGAAGCACAAGGCAGAACTATGGTGGTTGGGCTTGCCAGGAGGGGACCTTCAAACTTACATCTTTCAGCACTACATAAAATAAATAAAAAAACAACATAAGCGTAGAGTTAAAACATTAAATGCTGTGATGCAATTCATGCATATGGAATGTCATAGCATATTGGATAGGATATGGGAAGTAACAAAACAACAACAAACAACAGAAAGACTGTGTCAAAAGCACTGACGGAAACTGGATTGAACTTCTGCTCAAAGCAGTAAACTTTCTGTATCAGGGAATTTTGAGAGATACTGGAGCAAAAAGATGAAAAAACATGTTTGGCAGAAGGCATGAGCTCTGATGGGTGTGGGTGGGGGCAAGGGGAGGACGGGTCTATATTTGACTTATACATGTCCTGAAATTGCACAGAAGTTCAAGAAAAAAAAATTGGCTTTGAACAAAAAGGAGTTTAAGAAAATGTGATGTTTTGTAGTGGTTTTATATTTAGTGCCATTTTTTGAAAGGGATTTTGAGTGGCACTGAGGTCAAATCACTTACATTTCCCATGGCCCATCCTTCCAGGCGGCGCCTGTACTGCTCTGTGTCCTATTTCATTGCTCTGGCTTTTGCACAAGACAGAGGTGGAAGAGAAAGAAGGCATCCAGGAGAAAACCCTGCTTATCATTGCTTAACACTCCATGAGTGACAGAGGGGCACATGGGAGCTTTCTGCAAGATCAAGCACTGACAACCCGGTTTGCATTCGGCTCCTATGATGTTAGTGTGGGGCTGTTCACCAGAAAGCAATGTTGAGTTTCCTCAGAGACCATGCACACAGACCAAAACTGCTTTTTCAGTCTTCTTCTGTCTTTCTCCCAAAGTGTTTCAAATATGCAGATGCCGTGTCATCACACAAGCCGTTACAGTGCCACAGTGAGGAAGTCCCTCGGTAATGGAGAGAGATGAATTTCTGCACTGCATACAGATGTGTATAAAGATTTTTTTTTTTTTTTTTTGTCCTTTTGGGACAGGGTCTCCCTGTATCCCCAGCTGTCCTGGAACTCGCTCTGTAGACCAGGCTGGCTGCCTCTGCCTCCCAAGTGCTAGGATTAAAGGCGTGCACCACCATGCCCTGCTAGATAGTTTTATAGTAAAAGAACAGAGAAGGATTCAATGTAGATAAAGTGTTAAGAAAGAACATCAGATATGAGGAGGATTCCCGTTAAGCTGACCAGCAGGCTCCCTGAGGCATGGTGGAGGTCAAGCATCTTGACCAAATAGGTGTGTGATCAGATATCATGGACAAGGTATGTGTTAAAATGACAGTCAGGTTCTGGGTGAAAGCTGGATGTTACAGGAAATAGACATTGAAGCCAAGAGAAGGTGGGAAAATTGAACTTGATTTGGAACAAGCATTATTTAGACAGATTTGGTTTATAAATAGGTTTTGCAATGGCTTATAGTAATAATAACATTGTCTAATTCACCTTAAGTTTCCTTCCTTATTTATAAACTTGGGTTTTTCTTGATCTAATTTTAGACTCAGGGCACATTGGGCAGGTGTCCCATCTTCTCTTGTATGGACAGGCATGACCTGCATGGTGGGGCTGACATGGCTGCAAGGAAAACAGGGTAACTGGGAAAGGATTATGTATGTTTGTTTATTCCAGGACTTACAGGATATATGAACCTTCAGACATGAATATGCAAATATCAGGAGAACTGTTTATAAAGAATGGACAGCTGTGTTGAAGGGTGATTTCCCAAAGCATGTGACTTGAGGGGGAACAGCAAAGCATGTCTGTTCAGAGTCTTCTGTGCAGCAGTCCTTCCTCCCAGGTGTAGGGCAGACCCCTCAGAGTCAAGGTCTCTGGTCTTCTAGCTGACAGGCTAGACTGGAGAGTTTCTGCATGGGCAGCTCTGGGAGGGAAAGGCTGGGGTTGAGGGAGAGTTAGAGGAATACTTATCTTGATTCTTGCTTTGCAGAAATGGCGTTCTCATTCCCTGATAGTGCGAATCCTTTATTACCAATCCAAAAACAAGGGCACTATCTTCATGGACATGGGATTTTGGTAAATGAGTTTTGAATGTAGCAAAAAGAAATAAATGTTGAATTTCATTAAACTTATACACTTTATTAAGAAACGCTATCAACGGTGCAAAACATCTAGCTGCATTTAATTTTATCTGTAAAAATGTAAATTAAAATTCAAAGTGAAAAATAAACACCAAGCTTGGTCAGTGGGCTCACGGTGTAAAGTCACCTGCTGTCAACCCTCCAAATCTGAGTTCAAGCCCCAGGGTCATGGTTCAAAGGAGAAAACTGATTAACACATTGTTCTCTGACTACAAGCACCTTTGCCATGGGATATGTGGACATGTGTGTGTGACACACACACGACACAAACCTACACAATAATCTAATGAAAGTTAAAACCCCTAAAAGTCAGCAAAACCAGTAGAATCCAGTAACAGATCACCAGTAAGAAAAGGACTGGGGAGTAGAACAGATCTTCCTCAATATAAGATGTGCAAAAGAATAATAAGCCAAAGAATAGATGCTCAAACTTAACCTTAATGAACCACAGCTCAGAAACATAGCACAAACCAAGTAGACAATTTCAAGAAGAGAAGAAGAAATACCGAGTATCAGAGAATGTCTGAAATCACAGTCCTTGGACATGGCTGGTAGGAAAACCCAGTGGTGCCCTCTGTGCGAACATGGAGAAAAATAGAGAACAATATGCCCAATAATTGACTTCTGAAGATATACCCAAAGGATTACATGTAGAGGTTGGAAATACATTTGCACATGAACTTTGAGAGCAGGCTTTCTGATAAGAGGAAAGTGTAGAGGCCCCTGAAGGTCCATCCAGGGATGAGCAGACAAACAAAGCCTGAGGTCTCCATACAGAGAATTAACCTCAGAAAGCACAGAGCCTCTGAAGCATGCTGTTGGGGCCTCCTCATCCCCTAATGATCCCACAGCCTTATGCTGCTGCAATAGTCAGACAATTCCAACATGGCTTGTGGCAGACAAACAGGAACCAGAAGTCAGATTCACACAGAGAAAATAGCACGGTGCACAGGGCTTGGGGAGAGAAAGAGCTGAACTGTTTAGTACAGAATTCCTGTTAGAAAGACAGAAGAAGGACTCTAGAGATCTATGCTGGCCACCATTACACAATGGTGTGGAGACTCTAGAGCCATTGAACTGCAGATCTGAACTTGTTCAGATTTTTACTTGTATATTAAACATATCTTACCACACTGAAAAGTGGCGTTTGGCTTTGCTAAGTAGGTTATCAACTTAATCTCAAGTAGATTTAAGATTATAAGAAAGAATGTACCAACAACAGATTTTGGATAGCCAAAGCAACCCCGAGCAGAGTAAAACAGGGGGAATTTCTATACCAGATTTTCTTCTCTACTACAGAGCTATAGTTATAAAAACAGCATGGTACTGGGATAAAAGAAGGACCCATATATCAATGGAATAAAATTGAAGACCCAAACTTGAGTACATACAATTTCAGCCACCTTATATTTGACAGAGGAGCCAAAAACACTCAAGGGAGGAAGGGTAGCATCTTCAACAAGTGGCCCTTGTGAAACTGGATCACCACTTGTAGTGAAACTAAACCCTGCATTTCACCTTGCACAAAAGTCAACTCTAAATGGATCAAAGACCTCGATGTCAAACCTGAAACTCTGACTATATAGGCAGTAACCTGCAGCATAGAGGTTCAGGAAAAGACTTTCTGGATCAGACAGCAGTTGCACAGGAACTAAGGTCCACAATCAACAAGTAGGGTGTCATTAAACTAAAAAGCTTCTGTATACTAAAAGAAACAATCAAAGAAGTGAGGAGAAAACCAACAGAATGGGAGGAAATTTTCACCAGTGAGAGACCTGACCCAGGTTTAACATCCAGAATATATAAACCACTCAGAAAACAAAGGTCCAAGAAAAGAAAGGATCCAATTAAAAGATGAGAGAAAGATCTGAACAGAGACTTCAAAACAGAAGAACTTAAGAGCACAGAAACACCTTAAAAACTGTTCATCTTCCTTAGTAACTAAGGAAATGCAAGTCAAAACCACATTAAGATTTCATCTTACACCAGTAAGATTAGCTATGATCAAGAAAACAAAGGACACTAATTGTTGGAGAGGGTGAACACTTATTCCTTGCTGCTGGGATTGCAAACTCATGCAGCCCCTATGGAAAGCAGTGTGGAGAACACTTAAAAGACTAAAAATGAACCTACCATTTGACCTAATTGTACCACTCCTAGCTATGTACCCAAAGGCTGCATCCTATAGCAGAGAAACATGCACAGCCATGTTTATTGCTGCTCTTTTCACAATAGCAAAGAGCTGGAAGCAGCCCACGTGTCCCTCAACTGATGAGTGGATAATGAGCATGAGGTATATTTATACAATGGAGTTCTATGCAGCGGCAAAAAGGATGAGTTTATAGATTCTGTAGGCAAATGGACAGAACCAGAGGCTGTTATGCTTAGTGAGGTGATACAGTCTCACAAAAACAGTGTATGTTAACCCTTATTTTGTGTTTCTAACACCAAATCTCTATATGTAAATTAAATTGAGTAACTGACCAATAAAGATAACATCAAAATAATTATTATTGCCATAGATATACCTTGAAGTATATTTATATCTATTTTTGAACATGTAAGGTTTAAGACATTGTGAAGATGAGAATAGTTAAGGGATGAACTAACTTCAACAAAAGTTATTGCCACAATTTGTGCTTTATTACTAGAATTGAAAGGAGACTGCTAAATGACCTACCAGCCTATTGCAAACAGAACTTGGACAGTCCCAAGAGTGTGACATGTCACCTCAGAGGGAAAAAAAACGGAACTTCTATCTCTCGCTCTCTTCCCCCCTCCCCCTCAAGGTGCAGGGACTTTCATGGAAGGTTGGCTTGTAAGATTGTAAGGGCCCAGGAAGGAGATGAAGGGGGAGAGCACAGCAAATCCAGACTTGATTTTTATAATTGTGTATGATATCATGAATACTGTCCTTAAGGCTTTGGCCCTGATAAAGACTTCTACTAAGGCACCCTGAGAACCTAAATGGATTTCATTTCATTCCAGTATATATCTGTGTTACCAAAATTACATGGAAGGAAGAAGGTGATTAGGAAATGTAAAGCCACCTGGAAAATAATACAGTGTAAAAAGAAACTACAAAACATCGTGGTCAATGTATTGCTATTTTCCAGCCTAATAATAAGATCAGTTATTTGGCTAAAGCAGTGCTTAAATTATTTGCATATATTTCAATGCTGTAATAAAGTTATAAATGGTAATGTTATCTCCCTTAATCAATGTGCTGGATAGCTTTGGTGTCAACTTGACACACCTGCGTTGAGGGAGCCTCAGTTGGGGAATTGGCTCCATTGGATTGGCCTGTGGCCACATCTGTGGTGTATTGTCTTGATTGTTGAGCAGTGACAGTATAAGAAGGCAGGCTGGGCATGAGCCAGAGAGCAAGCCAGGAGCAAGCCAGTGGACAGCATTCCTCCATGGCCTGTGCTTCAGCTCCTGCCTCCAGGTTCCTGCCCTGAGTTCTTACCTTGGGCTCCCTGAGTGACAACTGTGACCCAGGAGATGTAAGTGAATAACCCTTTCCTCCCCAAGTTGATGTCGGTCAGAGTGTTTTGTCACAGCAATGGAAAACAAACTAGGACAATCAATTATATCTTTTCCTTCAATTTGTTTCCCCAGAAAACCCACCCTGGTTGAAACCTGTTTTCATTGATCTCAGATTACTAAGAATAAAGTAAAATATCTGTATTTTACTAATCAAATTGAAATGGACAGTGGTACGTGGCTACCCCTAGAGTCCTAACTCCACTTCCAATCATCAAAATAAAAATAACATATTTCTTTATGCTTACAAGGCCACAAAATTCGATGTCTAACAGGTCTGATCTGGTTTCTACCACTTTCATCGATATGTGGCACCTGTATAAAGAAAATCTTCCTGAAAGTTGAAGGCAATGACTGCATTGTTACCCAGTCTCCTGTACAATACAGCTTTCTGGTTACTTTTCCAAAGCAAATCTGGTATGATAGTGTGGGGGTTTGAATGAGAATATCCCCCCGATAGGCTCTAAGTGATTTCGACATTCACCCCAGGTTTTGGTGTTGTTTTGCGAGGTATTATGGAGGTTCAGCCATTGCTGAAGGAAGAAGACCAGCACTAGAAACGGCTTTGAGGAGTTCTTGATCCCACGCCACGTGTTTCATGTGGCTCACTGCTTCCTGTGTCTACTTCAAGATGTGATCTTTGGTGTTCTGCACCAGCATCAATGTCTGTTAAACAGATGCTCCAAGGATTAGAAAGCAGGAGCACAGGCAGGCTGTTAATGACAGCTGCCCTGGCTCTGTGCAGTCCATATATTTACTGGAACCAAAGTTCTGAGATAAGGTTGATACCGGCAGAGTTTAGTAGGTACCCCTGGACCATCTGGCCCTTTATGGAGCATATTGCTGTCCTTCAATGCCCATGCATTTTACAGCTGTGAGGTAGCCTGCAATATAGAAATGGGGGACACTGTCACCTCACTGATTGGGACACACTTGTGCTGAGATGTTAGAACTGATGTCTTAAGGATGTGAAGAAGGAGCCAGTCAGAAAAGGACTTGGGGCATCAGAGGAGGAGCAAGTGCAGGGGCCCTGAGTGAGATGTGGCCTGTCCCTGGAAATGGAGGCATGGAAAGATGGCTGAGGCAGGGAGTGCTGCAGGATGTGATCAGGGAGACACACGGCTCACACGTGTGGATGAGTGTGTTTTGATGCAGGCCTGGGAAGCACGTAGTAGGGTCTGACTGAAGTGTAGAACTCCTTTGACTTCTCCGGCTTCAGTATCAGCTCCCAGAGGAGCCGGGACTTTGCAGGAGGAGTCACTGAGCACAAGCAATGTGCTGGTCTTCTCTGACCTCTCAAGGCTGGTGCTGGTACATCCTCCTGTGGGTGAAACAAAGGGACACTGGCTGTGCTATGCAGGTCCTTAAAACAGGAGAGTACAGCTCAGCAAGCGAGTGTCCCCGTGCTCCGAGCCTGCCTTCATCATCACCTTGGAGGCTCTAGCTCACAATTCTGCATTTTAGATTTGTGAGCTGTGTTCTTTTCCACCAGGTCTCTGCCCACACTGGAGAGGGCCTTCTCCGGCCTAAGATTTGTTTGGTCTTTTATGAATCCCAATCATAGCCACAAGCCTAAGGGATTCACATGGAAAAGGCGATGAGGCCTGGTGGAAATTTCCATAGCAGAGCACCCCATCTCTCAGTTCCCCAGGGGTGTTTGATGGATATGGTCCTGTCTGACTTAGCCACTGGGACATAAGCAGGACATCCACGTGGAAGACCTGTTCTTGGGCTGCTTGATAGTTTTAGTTAAACAGAGCATGGTTGGACTTGTGCTCCACTTTTTTACAAAAATAAAACCCACCACCCTCTTTTTTACTTGATGTAACCAAAGTAAACCTCAGAATATTTATTGGTTTTTGTGGCTAAGTCAGACTTGTATTTTTTTTTCCTGGTCTTTTTGGACAGGGTCTCCCTGTAGCCCCAGCTGGCCTGGAACTCACCATGTAGATAGGTTGGCCTTGAAATCACAGAGATCTGCCTATCTCTGCCTCTTAGTGCTTGGATTAGGTGTGCACACCACACCCAGCCCTAGACTTGTGTTCACTAATCTGATGTTTAGTCTTATCAAGTGAATATAACCCAAACTGTGATCTGAACTTGCTGGTCAGCACAGGTGACCTACAGGAAGAACTAGTCTGAGTGGTTAATTAGCTGTTTCTAGACTGGCTTCCAATCCCCCAAAGTTCACACATTACTTGTATCTCATTTTCTTCAACGGCACTCACTAAGCAATATTTAGGACTGGTGCATTATGCATGTTTATGATCCTTTCCAATATGCCAGGACCTGGGACTCTTTTTTTTTTTTTGTCTTTTTTTGAGACAGGGTCTCCCTGTAGCCCCAGCTGTCCTGGAACTCACTATGTAGCCTGGGTGGCCTTGAACTCACAGAGCTCCGCCTGCCTCTGCCATGGAAGTGCTTGGATAAAAGGCGAGCACTACCAGGCCCCTCTGCATTTTACATTTCTATTATTATTATTATTATTATTATTATTATTATTAATTATTATTGTATTTTTGAGATAGGGTCTCCCTTTTAGTCCCAGCTAGCCTAGAGCTCGCTCTGTAGACCAGGCTGGCCTTGAAGGCACATACATCCGCCTGCCTCTGTCTCCCAAGTGCTGGGATTAAAGGCGTGTGCCACCGCACTGGCTTACATCTTACATTTCTCCAGCACCTTCTAGACCTGGATCCTCAGAGCTCCTTCCCCACTAAGTCCACACATGTCTTTCTCACCTGGTCTCTTTCCTTGACTCACCACTGCAGCTTTTTTATTTATTTATTTATTTATTTATTTATTTATTTAATTTTTATTTCTGTATGTGTATCAATGTTCTGGCTGCATGCAGCAGGTTTGTGCACCCTTGTCCTGCAATGCTTCAGATGTCAGAAGAGGGTGTCGGATTCCCCTGGAACTGGAGTTAAAGACGAATCTCGGACACCATGTGGGTGCTGATGAATCAGGGGACTGGAGAGATGGCCTAGAGCTTAAGAGCACCAACCACTCTTGCAGAGGACCTGGGTTCGATCCCCAGCACCCACAGGGTGGCTGGGGACTGTCTTTAACTCCAGTTCCAGGGGAATCCAACACCCTCTTCTGACCTCTGCACCATTGCATGACACGGGTGCACAAACCTGCATGCAGACAGTACTTTCATACACGTACAAAAATAAATAAAATTAGCTGGTCATGGTGGCACATGCCTTTAATCCTAGCACTTGGGAGGCAGAGGCAGGCAGATCTTTGTGAGTTCAAGGCCAGCCTGGTCTACAGACTGAGCTCCAGGCCAGCTGGGGCTACTGGGAGACCCTGTCTCGAAAAGAAAAAAAAAATCAACTCCTAATGGATCAAGGATCTCAGCCTCAGAACTACAGGCCCATAGGCAGGACACAATTGATGCTTTACTAGTTTCAGCTAGTGAAACTGAGGTAGACCTTGGGTTTCACTTTATAAATTACTGGTGCTAGTGATGGCCATCCATGTATGCTTGTATTATGTTACTGACCAACTAAATAGCACATGGAAGAAACATTTTACCAAGCCCTCAAATGTGTTACTGGATGTCTACTGCTAAGGCAGTACCACACTGTCTATACTCAAAGGGCCAATATAAATGCCTTTTGTTAAAGATTTTCTCAGACATCTCTAATTCCTCACTTGTGAAGTCTCTGTTCACGCCGGGCATGGTGGCGCACACCTTTAGTCCTAGCACTTGGGAGGCAGAGGCAGGCGGATCTTTGTGAGTACTTTTTTTTTTAAGCAGTATTTTTTCTTTAAATTTTTTTTAATTTTATTTATTTTTGTATGTGTATGAATGTACTGCCTGCATGTAGGTTTGTGCACCTGTGCTTTTAAAATATCCAAAAATAAATTTATCAGGGCTGGAAAGATGGCTCAGTGGTTAAGAGCACCAACTGCTCTTGCAGAGAACCCGGGTTCAATTCCCAGCACCCACATGGCGGCTAAGAACTGCCTTTAACTCCAGTTCCAGGGGAATCCAATGCCCTCTTCTGACATCCGTGGCATTGCAGGACACAGGTGCACTAACCTACATGCAGATATTACACTCATACACATAAAAAAAAGTAATAAATAAAAAAAAGAATTGGTTTTAAAAATAAATAAATGAATGAATAAATAAATAAATTTATTTACCTAATTTTTATTGATTAAAAAAAACAGGGCTGGAGAGATGGCTCAGTGGCTAAGAGCACTAACTACTCTTTCGGAGAACAGGGGTTCAATTTCTAGCACCCACATGGTGGCTAACAACTGTCTATAACTCCAGTTTTAGGTGAATCTGACACTTTCTTCTGACTCCACGGACATTATATGACACAGGTGTACCTAACTACATACAGGAAATAAACTCATACACAAAATAAAATAAATAAAACAAGATAAAAATAAAAAATAGGTCATTATATAAATGGAATCAAAGGCAGAAATTATGTGATAATCTCAATAGAGGCAGAAAAAAGCCTTTGACAAAATCCAGCATCGCTTCAGGGATAAAGCCCAACACAGAATAGAATGGAAGGTACATAATAGCATTATCAAGGCTATATATGACAAATCTATAGCTGAATATCATTCAACATGAGAAAAGGCTTAGACCATTCCCATACAGATCAAGAAGAAAATGCTGGTGACTATCTCACTTCTACTCAATATAGCACTTAAAATGTGACCTAAAGGTAAGACAGGAGAAAGAAAGAAAAATAGTATAAATTTTTTTTAATTCTGTCTTTTTTTTAACAATAAGTACTAAATAATGAATACAAGCATCCTTCATGTAAAACCAATTTGCAAACAGCTATGCCCAAACTCACACAGCCCAAGCCTCCCACCATCCAGCTGGAGGAGCTTATATGTACAATCATGTTGATCAAATAAGTGTCCAGTCTATGTTGCTGTAGTTTCACAATTCACCCCAATCGCAGCCCTTACATTCTACCATGCCCCCTCTTCTGCAGATTGTTCCCTAGGCTTTAGAAAAGGAAAATAGTATAAATTAAAACGGGAGAAGTCAAAGTATCTGCAGTTGCAGACAATATAATTCTGTACAATAAAAACTCTAGGGGCTGGAGAGGTAGCTTAGCAGGTAAGAGTACTCTTGCTCTTGCAGAAGAACTGGGGTTCAAATACCACCAGCACCCACATGGTGGCTAACAATCCTCTGTAACTCCAGTTCCAAGGGATCTGACACTCTAGTCTGTCCTCTGTCGGTACTGCATGACACGGCTACACTTACATACATGCAGGCATAACACTCAGACATACAAAATAAAAATAAACACTTAAAAAGACATTAAGGGCTCTACCAGAAAACTCCTAGAGCTGAAAAACACTTTAAGCAAACCAGACTGTTATAAAATTAACATATATGGGGCTGGAGAGATAGCCTAGTGGTTAAGAGCACCAACTGCTCTTACAGATGACGGGGGTTCGATCCCCAGCACCCACATGGCGGCTAAAAACCATCTGTAACTCCAATTCCAGGAGAACTCCAGTTCCAGGGGAATCCCAGACCCTCTTCTGACCTCCGCAGCATTGCACGACATGGGTACACAGACTTACATGCAGACAGTACATTCATACACATACAAAAATAAAAATTAAATTAAAAAAATAAAATTAACACATATAATAAATAAGTAACCTTTCTAAATATCAATGCCAACCATACTGAGAAACAATCCATCCTATTTGAAATAACAAAAAAGGAAAACCTGGAGTAAACCTGGGGAGTAAAAGAACTCTACAGTGGAAACTGAAACACTGAAGAAGGTAATTGAAAAGGACACAGAAGATGGAAAGATTTCCCACATGTGTAGATTGGTAAGATTAATTATGTGAAAATCACATCCTACCCAAAGCAATGCGGAGATTCAAAGTTGTGCTGATGAAAATGGTAGAGCCATTCTTGATCAAAATACAAAGAAATCTTAATATTCGTACAGAGCACAAGTGATTCAGGAAAGTCAAAACAACCCTCAACAATAAAAACACCTCTTGAAGTACCACCATTCCTGATTTCAAATTATACTACAGAACAATAGCAACAGTAATAAAAAAAGCTCAGCACTGGTACAGAGAGAGACACATAGCTCAGTGGCCTAGAACTGAAGACCTACACAGAGTTGACACTACAGAAATTTGACAGAGTGGTGAAAAATTCTCATTGAAGAAAAGACAACACCTTTCCCAATTAGTGCTGGGAAAATTGGATATCTCCATATAGAATGAAACTTGATAACTTATCTCTAATCCTGAATAAAAATCAACCCCTAATGGATCAAGGATCTCAGCCTAAGAACTACAGGCTCATAGGCAGGACACATCAGGGGTGAAGAGTGTTATGGCTAGGCAGACCCTCAGCAATCTTGTACATAGGCCAGCTGAGGAGAATTCCCCTGGAGCATAGGAAAAAGGAATCCTGAGCAGATGGGAGGATTGTCAGACAGTGAGGAAGGAGAGGGGTTCCTGCGAAACTGACTTCCCTGGAACGAGCAAAACAAGATGATACAGGAAGGGTACACACCAGGGTTGGCACAGGACTCAGCTCTGAGTGAAGGTGGCCCTGTGCTATTGACCAGAGTTTGTATAATTAGGTATTATGACAAAGCAATAATAACACTGTACTTACTCTGCTGCATTAAGAGTTTCTTGATTCAAATTTAGATTCTGTGCACATTGGACAGTGTGTGCTGTGGAGACAGGTCTCATCTTTCTTTGCCAATTACAGAAATAATTAATAGGTAAAATTTACTGTCTCTATGCAATAAGTATTAATATCCTTAGAAAGTAAGCATATAGGGATCTAGTTTATCCCTTGTTAAGAAAATTACTTATTTTTTATTGATTTGGGAAGGGCACACTGTGGAGGCCAGAGGGTGATGTATAGGAGTCAGGTTTCTCCGTCCACCATGTGGGTGCCTTGACACAGGTCATGGGGCATTTCTGAGGGCACCTTCAAACTCTGGTCTACCTCACTGGACATAATTTATTATTTAGTGGCCCCACAGTTTAGTAATGTGTGTTCAATGGAAATTATATTTCAACATGGCCACAGTAGGAAGCAAACACCCCATTGAACTATGCACATTCACAGATGGAGAAACAAAACTGGTGAATGCTGGGCTTAAAGCAGGCCTGGGGGTGGGTATAGTTTAATGAGTACAGATTTCCTGGCAGAAGACAAAGATGTTTTAGCAGCCTGTGGTGAGATGGTTGTGTAATAAGTAGATGTCCCTAATGCCATTGAGCTGTGCACTTAAAACAGTTAAAATGGAAACTTTCACATTATTCATGTCAGCACAATGTAAAGAGCGACAGGGCAGATTGTGCTTCTAGGTGGGTGTTGAATGTGATCTTGGTAGAAAAGAGCTGCAAAGGGAAGACTACAGTTCCATTTTATCTAAGACGTAAAAGCATTCATTAGAAGCATTACTGTGGGAATAAGACGATATTTTTCCCTGAAAGGTTTGGACACTGAACATGTGTTTTACAGTATTCAGAAAAATCACAAAGTTTGGACAATGTTGGCTTTGTTTTTAATCTACTGGAGTGCAATATCTATGACTCATTTAGATACTTTTATCTATTTATTTTTCTTCCTCTACGCATTTTCAATCAGTTTTCTATACCTGGAAATCTAACAAGGTTCTTTAGGTCAAAATAAAGACACAGGTCGCTCAATGCAAAACAGAGACAGCAACTGGGGTGGTCTCCAAAGTTCTAAGTCACTTTTCATCATTTGTTAATGTTTGAAAAGGGGAGCAGCAAAGACCACTGATCAGACAACCAGCTGCAACACAGAAGGCACAGGATTTATATGTATGAATAGAGTGCTGGACTGCATCCTTCGAGGGGACCAGAGGATGACAGGTGCCTTGGTGAGGAAGGGGCTTCAGTTAGTTAAGTTTCCCAGCAGGGGTTTTGAGTTTTTTTATCTTTCTCTTTTTTCATGCTGGCTGCTGTTGAAGTTGGCTGTGATTGCTAATTGTAGTTGTATTGTTAGAAACAGGAGTCTGTGAGTTACTGAGAAACTAGGGAGGGTCAGTCTGTGTTTCCCAGAATCTCGCCTGCCTGGTTGTAGCTAACATGCCATTGGTCAGCAGGGACTCCATCTTGGGCTCCAGTTTGACCTAACAGTTAATGAAGCCTTTTATCAAATCATTACTATCTCATAAATCATTTGCTCAAAAGTGAGAGGACGAAGCATCTCTTTGTGAGGAGGACGGATGGGAGGGATTTCCAGGGCCGGAGTCTATGAGACCCTTCCTCCATCCCCTCATCCCTGTCCACACAAAATTACCTGGTTGTAGGTAAGACTTTTATTAATGAACAAAATCTGCACTACTGGCTTAATTAACCCTAGCAAAGCCACGCTTTTGGGCCTGAAGATGCCCACCCCCACCCCAGGCAATCTCAGTTTAGTACTTCACCCAAATAGATCCTGAATGTTTGCTTGATACTTAACATAACAAAGGACTGGAAGTAGTGTCCCCACCCATTGAACTCCATGGTAGAAGAGGAGATTCTGGGGGAAGAAAGGCCAGAGTGGTCTAGAGATACAGGTGGAGCAGAGCTTAACCTTTGCACTTTCCAGTGAAGTTGGAGAAACCTTTTGGAATAAACATGTGAGTGTGTCCTGGCATGGGGGTACTTCTGAGAGACACCTGGGGAAACAGAGGACCTCTGTGTGGAAGCCCGACTCTTTGTTTTTGTTTATTGTTTTTTTGGTCTGTTTGAGACAGGGTCTTGCTGTGTAGCCTTGGTTGTCCTGGAATTCACTGTGTTTCACTATGTATACCAGACTGGATTTGAACTTAGAGATCTGCTGCCTCTGCCGCCCAATTGCTAGATTAAAGGGGTGGGCCACCATGCCGCACTCAAGCCCTACTCTTAAAGTCAGGATTTTCCGCCAGTGCGTGGGCGGATGCCTTTTATTTATTTTTTTATTTTTTTTTGTTGGTCGTTTGAGACAGGATCCCTGTAGCTCCGGCTGTCCTGGGACCTCACGCTGTAACCAGGCTGGCCTCGAACTCACAGAGATCTGCTTGCGCTCTCTGCCTCCAAGTGCTTAGGATTAAAGGAGTGCGGCACCGCAATGAGAAGGACAGACCCAGAATTTATTTATGTCTGTATGTGTATCAATGTACTGTCTGCATGCAAGGTTTGTGCAACGCGTGTCATGCAACGCACGAGGAGGGCGAAGAGGGTGGCTGATTCCCCTAGGAACTGGAGTTCTCCTGGAATGGGTATTCAGACAAAGTTTCTCGGTCACAGTGTGGGTGCTGGGGATTTGAACCCGGGTCCTTTGTAAGAGCAGTTGGTGCTTAACAGTTAGGTTATCTCTCCATCCCCGGTTTGTGTTTTTAAAAGCAAATGCTGGTGGGTGTGTGGCACACGTCTTTAGGTGTATCTTTGTGAGTTCCAGGACTGCTGTGTTACAGGGAGACCCCATCTTGCAAAAGGCAAAAAAAAAAAAAAAAAGAAAAATTCAAGGCTTCTCCCTTTTTATAGGGTGGTTGTAGTGTTGGCTAAGGGATGACTCCACAGCTGGACATAGTTATCCTTAGCAGCCCACCAAGCACATTATCAGAGTGCATTTGATCCAAGGCCTCAAGTCTGTTTCCTGCCCTTCCTCTGATAGGGACCCCTGCACACCCAGTGGCAAGCCACATCCTCTCCTACTGGACAGGTTGGCACAGACTTCTGGACTTGCCTGAGGGCCCCATATCTTCACCTACATGGAAATTAGGAGGATTTAGGGGCGGGGCCATCTAGCCAGAGACTAGACTTAAAGCCTGAGTAAGCTGCAGCTGAGCCAGATCCTGCTTTCCCAGGGACTTCAGAGGAGCTGAGTCCATCTATGGAGTGCTCAAACACAGCTGTGGACAGCTCAGGTAAGGTTCTGGGCCTTTCCAAGTAGATGGTGGAGTGCCCTGGAGACACTCCCAGGGAAATGAGGTAGATTTCTCAGAATGAAAGTATCTCCTCAACCTTAGCATTCCAGGTCCAGAGGACACCAAGAAGGGTGGGTGGAGAATCCTAAGAGGTAACCAGGCCCCACAGGGGTCAAAGTTTGTGTCAGGTCCCAGTGAGTTCAAGTCTGAGCCTGGTCACAGGGACAGTCAGTTTGTCCCTTCCCCAACAGCTCCATAGCCCATTGATTTCCATGCAAACAATTGTGATCACCTTCTTACCCATCAGCAAAAGGGAAAATCCTCAAGTGTCATCTGACCTTTGCAGAAGGTGCAGAAGGAATGCCCTTGACCTGGACTCCAGGATTGCTACATGGAAGACCTGGCCAGTCCTGAATTGGGAAATCTGAGAGTGGCCTTGGCTAAACCCTGCCATCACTGGTGGCACTTGCTGCCAGGGACTTGACCTTGGGAGCCCCATCCTCTTTGAGAGAGGGGTGGGGATTACTGAGACATAATCTCCACTGTGGGACAGAGAGACTAGTAAGTGTTGTCCTTTCCAAATTCCCTAGGCTAGGACATTTTCATTCAAGATGTGAGGTCACAAGAAGTGTCACCATATGTCCCCCAAGTCTTGAGATCCCTTTTGTTCTTCTAATCAGATTAATACTATTAGTTACTAGTTTCATTTTAGTGACCTAAATTCTACTGGTACAAAATCGGGGCCAACTGTACATTAAATCTTTAGATATAACTTTTTAAAATTCTGAACCACAAGACATGAACAGCTAATGTAATACCATGTAATGATATAAATTTATTAAATATTTCTTATTTATGGTATATAGTATATATCATTGTTATGCTTATTTTTATATCATATTTCATGTAATATATAATGAGATAGTACTAAACAATGCGGGGATCGTAGAGAGGTGGTTGGCAAAGACCACCCTCTCCAGCTTCCTCGCTGCGGAAGATCTTCACTCTGTCGGCCCGCGACAGAGTGGGGCTGGGGAGAGTAAGTGCGCTGCCAAACCGAAAGTAACCACGGCAGGGAGTTGAGTCAGAATGTTACAGCTCAAGCTCACTTTATTGCAGGTTTACAGAGGCTTATAAGCCGTGCCAGCTTCCCTACTGGGGTATGTGTCTCTTCCTAATTGGTCCTTTTAGGAGGCTCAATTTACAAGTCCCTAATTGATCCAATCCCTTCCCTTCCTAGCATAGTCCCTAATTATCATGTTAGTAAAGGTAGGAAGTAAGGAGGGGAAGATAAGCTTGGAATGTCCTGTGGGCTGGAACATCCTGAGGCTTATCTTAGGTGTTAAGATAAGGTTGGAATGTCCTGTGGGCTGGAACATCCTGAGGCTTATCTTACGCGGAGGAAGTAAGGAGTGAAACTAGCCTTCCTTGCTCGATGGATGGGGGTGAGTTCTCGAAACTCTAGCGCAGGCTTTCTTTTGTCCTTCAGGCCTATCTTCTCAGCTATTCCATGCCGTCAAAACAATACTATCGTAAGTTCCAAATGCTCACTGTTTCCATCCCTAGACCAGTTTGGTGGACTAACAAATGCCTCCAGTGGTGCTTTAAACCCACCCCTTAGGCTTTTGCGTATTCTGTTCATAAATATTTGGAAGAGTAGATAAAATATAGCTTTATTCCACCATGGATGCCCTAATTTCTGAGGAAGGAGGAAGAAGTTGTTCTGGTGCCTGTGGAGAGTTAGCACAAGATTTCTCTTCTTTCTCTAGGATTGAAACATGCGCCTCGCTGTCTTCCTGACTATTCTTTGCTTAGGTGAGGCCTCGGCTGCTCCATTACTGGATCCCAGCTTGGATGCGGAATGGCAGGAGTGGAAGACAAAATTTGGGAGAACATACAGTCTGATGGGTAACAAGGAAACTGCTCAGAGGGACTCCAGGGAGGAAGGACCATCCTGTTGGGAATGTATGGGGACAACAGAGGACATAGAGGCCACCACCCCAAATGAATTTCCCAGAGACATGCATGGAGATCACAAAGTGGCAGTCAGCCCTGTTCCTCAGGGTGTGGGGAGTGGGTTGTGTAGGAAACAGAGATTTCTCTCTACAGCCCTGCCCAGCAAGTCCACTCAGTCAGTTATGGGCTTAGATAGAATGAGAAATATCTTGTTATATTTATGTCTAAGATGAAGAAGGACGCAGTAGGGCATTATGGGAGGACAACAGGGCAATGATCCAAAGGAAAAATAAGGAGTATGAGGAAGGGAAGTACAGCTTCACCATGGGGCTGAACAAATTTGCTGACATGGTGAGTGTGTAATTGCTTCATATCCGCTGATTTCCTTCACTTCTTTAAAGTAGCCTCTGGCTTTTCAATATTTTACTGACTTTCTCTAAGACCCAAGAAGAATTTGGGAGAATACAAGGCTTTGGAAAGCGACCACTTGAAGAGGAGAAGAAAACCCAGAAAGGTCTGGTTGGTGATGTCCCCAAATCTGTGGATTAGCAAGAGAAATGCTGTGTGACTCCTGTGCAGGATCAGGTATGAAGCGTCTCAGTCCCACTATCCATTGTACCCAGGGAAGGTGTGAAGGAGATGGGGTCCTTATTTTTGCTGACTTTGGGGTGATCCGCAGTTCCTCTTTTGATGACTGTTGAGCTCTGTCAGTTGTTGTCAGAGCTGATCTTTGGCTGGGTATGTTGAGCTCTGTCAGTTTTGTCAGACCTGATCTTTGGCTGGGGATGACAATCTTTTCTTCCCCATTCAGGGTCTTGTAATGGTTGTAGGGCTTTAAGGATGGCTGGTGTCCTTGAAGGACAGATGTTCCAGAGGAAATGTTCTATACAGCCACCTGCTGTAACTGTTCTAATAAATGGAAAATGTGCTTCTTTTCAACCAGAGGAAGAACTGGGGCCGCAATGGCTCCATGAAGATAGCGACCACTCTGCCATCAGCACAGGAGCCAGCTACTGCACAGAATGAGCTGCCGGAGAGTGACAGGAAGGACTGGACTGGGGACAGCACATAGGGCAGAGGACCTTTCCCATCCCAGTCATCAGCCTGTGCTGCCTGGGCTCCACCACTTCAGTCACTGAAGCTTCACACTGGGATGTGAATTCTGCCTCTAACCCATGATCACAACTTTAATCAATGTTCTAAACTGCTTTGTGTTAATGATTCACATAGTGATGTTTAATAAAACATACTACACATGCAACTGACCACAGAGTCCAGGTCCACCTGTCAAGGTTTCCAACCTTCCTACACAGGGGCAGTGCTCCAGGCATGGATTCTGTGTGGACGGCTGCTGGAGCTTCCAGGCTCTTAGGCGTCTTTAGAACCAATTGTACAAAGACACATGGTGAGATGAAGGAAGGGCAATCCTTTACTGAAGGGGAAATGCGCAGATGCTTGGACCTGTGCCGCAGCTTCCTGTGGCCAGGCCCCAAGAAGGCCAAAAAGGGAAGGGGAGGGGCTCTGTGACATGGGTCACTAACACAGTTCCCATGTCACTAAGTTCATACAATGCAAGCTTTTATTGAGCACGTTCCCTAGCTTGAATCATGCCAGGTAGGCCAATGTCTGGTCTTTTACCTGCTAGTAGTTTTCATAGACTAACCTCTCAGATCTCCAACATCCACCATTTTCCATGTTCTCCTGTGTCACCACAGCGTGGGACAAAGTGTTTTCACTGTGTGTAGGCTATGGGATGGATATTTCACATTCAATCCACAGGAAGTAGTGATGGCTCTGATTTTGTTTCATTTTACTTATATAATTGGTGTAATTGAAAGTTGATCTATCAAGAATGATCGTGTCCTCATTGTACGAGGAATTTATTTATATTTTTTTATTTTTTTTTTTTTGGTCTTTCAAGATGTGTCCCGGTTAGCCTCACTGTCACTGACTCACTCTGTAGACCAGGTTGGCCTTGAATCATAAAGATCCTCCTGTCTCTGCACTCCTGAGTGCTAGGAATTAAAGGCTGGCGCCACCACTCCTGGCTCCAGTATTTTTAGTGACAGAAGAAACAAAATTGCCACAACAACCCTCTCTCATAGCAGACTCCCAAAAGCTGTTCACATGTGCATGCCTTCCTCATGCACCAATTACATGCCAGGAATGTATGGAACAACACATCTCCAAAACAGAAATCATCCCCCACACACTGGCAGCCAGAGGCCTCGCACTGTAGGTTGGACCACTGCAGTTTCTGTCCAGCCACCTGCTCTATTGCAGTGATTCAATAAAATATTCCTCCTTTTGTCTCGAAGTGGTGAAATGTGCTAACCACCCACAAATCCCTTCCCTGGTCTACTGCACTTAGGATGCATTTCCTTTTCTTTCAGGATCCTCTTTCCTATTTTTCATC